>LOJH01048805.1:0-12969 GCA_001685095.1 Ellobius talpinus
GATGGATGGATGGATGGATGGATGGATGGATGGATGGATGGATAAATGGGTAGACAGATGGGTGGATGGATGGTAATGGATTGGTAAACATGTAGGCAAAGCCAAAGTCAATGTCCCAGCTTTGTTTAGATGTTTTTCCTTTTATAAATCACTCTTTAATTTTTGAGATAATAATTTTATTACTCATTTTTCTTTCTTTCCATCAAGTCCTCCCATGTACCCATTGTTCTCTTTCAAATCATGACCCCTTTTTCTTTAATTTTATTGAATATGTTCATAAATACATAAATGCAACCTGCTCACTATGTATGTTGCTTGTATATATGTTTTCTGGGTTGGTCATTTGGTATTGGATAACCAACTGGTGTGCTCTTCTCTGCGGAAAACTATGTCTACTGCTTTCAGCATTTCTTATTTACCTGTAGTTCTTTCTGTAAGTGGAGAACTCCTGAGCTTTCCTCCTTCCCCATTAAAAATGGTGTCATCCTTGTTCAGGTCATAGTTAGACAGTCATGATGTTGAGATTTTATGGACATAGTTTCTGATGTTATTATGACACACTTAGCTCTCTGATCTCACACTTCCTGCTGCTCCTCTTTTACAATTCCTCCTGAACCTGCATAGCTATGTGTGGATGTTATCCATTGTGACTGAGCTGCACACTTCTGTATTTTGATCTCTTGTGATTTTCTATACTAGTGTCTGTCTATTACAAGGAGAAATTTCCTTGAGAAAGGGACTATACTTATCCATGGCTGTAAGTACAAATATTTAGAATATAGTTGGGAATTATGCTGGTTTAGTAAAGTGGAAGTCATATGCTCTCCTCCAAGATCTGAGACTTCACCAGACCTGGGTAGTTGCCGAGCTTTCCAATACCAGGCATGATTTCTGTCTCACTGAGTCTTCCTGAAGTCTAATTAGAGAACTGTTGGTAACTGCCTAAGCATGTGTACCACTCCTGTACCCGTAGGGTTTTAGAATCTTTATGGTTCATACAGATCATAGATGAATACAATGACTACTGGTTGCTTGTCTCCTTTGGAAACCTTCATTGTGCCTTCTGGGTATCATAAAATCTAGTCCTTAGGGAGCAGACTTTTGGGGCAGATCAGCTCAGGTCCTGTGAGCCCTGTGTCTGAATAAATGGGTGTTTTCAGAAATAGGGGCTTATCTTACATCTCTGGAAGGCAACCAGGGGCAACAAAAATAGGAAATATTTCGGGATTCTCTTGGACAACCTGACCAACAACTCAAAAGAGGGCTTTCTAGGCCTAATACTGGTTTTCTGTTGGACAGTCCCTTATTCTTATGGGGAGCATTGTCAGCTCATATAGGAAATTTTTATTTAAATATATGTATACTTACTTACATGCATTATAGATATTTGTAGGTATATAGCTAATAGTTACAATTCTTTATGTGTTTTTCAGACATCTTACTATTATTTTATCTTCTTTCTGTGTTCATCCTCCTCCCCTGTCCCTGGTTAAAATCCCCATTTTCCTGCTCTCCTCAGATCACCTGTTTCTAGATTCCCCTCTCTATTGCTCCCCATCACCACCACTCCACGATGGTCCCTTTTGACTTTTCTGGCTTCTATAGCCATTCCAAGTTATATACTCACAAATGACAATTTGTAGCTAAAAACATCAGACGAGAGACTCCATGCAGCGTTGTTTTTCTAGGTCTGGGTTACACCACTTCACATGATCTTTTCTATTTCCTTCCATTTACCTGCAGCAGAGATTTTCAATGATGTCTTTGCTCCTACAGCTGTGCTCCTCCCATGAGGCCTCTATGCTCGAATTTCTTCAGCCTCAGGCTATTCCTCTGCAGACCACACAACTTTCCCAGCCAAACTGATGCTGAGATGCTGGGAAAGGTCAAGGAGTTGTTCTTTCCCACAGCCCATGGAGAAAGATTCCTCCCCTGGGTGCTTGGAGGCAGTGTGGGCGATAGCACCAGATTTGAATCAGGGCTGTGAACTGGAGCCAAGGGGAATGATATATGAATGCCAAATTCCCTCCATCACCCTGCCTTCTCCAGACTCCTAACTTAATTTCTTGTGTCCATTAGTAGCTCATGTGGAATCTGAGAGATGCTTGGATGTGGTCCTTGTCCCTGAGGATAAGTAGTTCTTGACCATCTTTAGGACACTCTGATAGCATCATCTGTGGGTAGTTTTAATTTTATTTTTATTGATTTGCTGTTGAACTAGGACTATGTATACATGACCTGAATATCTTAAAATAGCTCTGTCCTCATTTTCTTTTAACAGTCAAGATTCTTTTGCAGAATTGCTCATGTCTTTGCACAAGGGACTGTCAGATTCAAGGTTGAATGTGTGAGCATCGACTTTCTCTTCTACCTCCCCTAAAGTTCCTAAAAGTGTGATAACCTGTAACTCAGCTAGGAGCTGCTAGGAAGTTCCCCCCCACACTATTCAGGTTGAGCTATATGGCCAAGGGAAACCATATTTGGCATAATTTTTACCTAATTTAGAGCATATCCTTCCATATAAACTGATGTTTTAACTATACTAAGTCAAATACAAAAAGCACTGTCATTCTTAAAATGTTGTCAGAGACTGCAAACAGATCAATGGGTCATAGCACTTGCTATGTAAGCGTGTGGACTTGCATTTGAATTCTCGGCATCCACAGCAATGGGCATGTCTGCCTGTGCCTGTAACAACATTGAGAACAGCAACAGGCAGATCCCAAGATCTCCCTCACCAGAGAGCCTAGCCAAGTGATCTGGTTCATTGGGAGACCCTGTCTCAGGAGAGTAAGAGAATAGAACACATACTTTCCTACTCTAGCATTGAGTGCTTATCTCGAATTCTGGAGGCTCTGGCTCTGTCTGTGGCTCTAACATAAGCACATAATAATAAAGTGAAGCACATACTAAAATGATTATCCTTCATCTTTTGAACTTGCTCCTGCATAATTTATCCCAACCCTGAGAAGCACATGACTGTTTCTGATCATGACTTTTTCTCCTGGTACATTTGATGCGGCAGTAAAGACTCTAGGCTGGAGACCTTGCCTGGCAAAGCTAGAGACAACAGATGGTTCTTTGTTGCTATATGTATTCAAATAAGATGAAAGCGACTTAGAGTTGTACTTAGACACCCATAAAACCGAGAGCAGTAAACATAAGTTCTTTTGATCCAATTTAACTCAGCGGGTTCTATTTGTCTTTCTTCTGTAAACAAAAAGGCCCAGAGAAAAAGAACACTGGGAATATGACAGAAGGGCACAGGGTCTCAAACCAGTGACCCTGGCAGGTGTGTCTCTCCCAGAGAACAATACAGAGACCTGTGGTGTGTTGAGGACTCTGTGCTTTCCATCTGCAGTACCCTTGTATTCTTGGAGCTCCACAGGGTAGCAAAGGAGACAGTGTGCACAAGAGACTTCTACTCAGTTTCCCTTCAGAGGACAAAAGCCCTCTGCTCCTCAGTGTTGACCTGTGAGGTCCAGGCTTCAGCATGCAGAGGTACCAGCAACACATGTTATCATGAGCTGACATGCTATAAATGTTCCACTTTGTCCCCATAGCCACCCACAGTGTGACTGGCACTCAGGGGTTAATCGTGCACCTTCATCTTGCCCTCCTTCATGGTGGGTAATTAATTCTCTTTTTATCTTACTGTAGCAGTAACCACAGTTACAAGAGCAATGATTTTCTCTCCTTGTCCATTGAGCTATTTAATATATACATTTCATTTCAACAAAAATATTTCTCAGTAACTAATTGCTTTCTTTCCTTGGAAGAAATAAGGATCTAATCTTCAGCTGTTTGATCTTCTCATGAACCAGTCTTACTTAGGATACGTTAAATGTGATACAAGCCCTGGGCAGAATCCAACATGGATGGCAAGAATGATGTGAATTGTAGGGAGGTCCGTTGCCTGAACTATTGATTCTTAGCTTTAGGTCTTTTCAAGCCAGGTGGATAGTAAAACCAGCAAAGGTGAGAACTGGCTAGGGGTCTCATATTAATTACTATAGCACGTGATTCATGGTTCCAGAAGAGGAAGTTCCACATCACATGCACTGAACATGTGTGTCATGCTGAATTGAATGTGTGTGCCGTGCCTGATTGAATGTGTGTTCCACGCTGGTGCATAGAAATAATATGTTGAGAAATATTTTCTGAAGAAGCAAACAATGATTTGGAAAGTAGACGGGTTCTGGGATTATGGAGGGATTCTTTAAGCTTGTATCTACCACCAAGTAGGAAACCTCACATGTCCCCACACCATGGCTTCTTGCCATGTATGTCGTTGTCTTCTCTGTGGCATAAGCTCTAGCTGTGTCATATTGGTCTGGTGGGGACTTCAGACATGCTGTGCTTTTGTGTCCTTTCCCAGTGGATGGCATGTGGTCCTGTTGGTCATCCTGGTCTAAATGCTCAGCAACCTGCGGGAGTGGACACTACATGAGAACCCGCTCTTGTACGAATCCAGCCCCAGCCTATGGAGGGGACATCTGCCTGGGACTGCACACGGAGGAGGCGCTCTGCAATACACAGACCTGTCCAGGTATGCAAGGCCTTGGTTACTGCATAACTTCAGTGCAAACTCACCTTTCTTAATTATGAACAATGACAAAGATTGTGAGTCACAGCAGACACTGGCAAGTCAGTCTCACACTGTTGCCTCTGATTTATTTAATGATACTTTGTTCTACAGCAAAACCATTTTCATACTATGCTGTTTTCATCACAAATGGGAAAGTGCATACATGGCATAGCATCTGTACTACCTACATAGGAAATATACCCCAAATCATCTTTGACCCTACTAAGTAACACTGATTATTCCGAGGTAGCACCTGGCTTTTCTGGAGATGAGAGATTGGGAGAAGTGGAAAGCAAGTAACACTTGTAGAGCCTCCACCCCGGTGTGCAGGGAGACTCACCTGAGGCCTGTTTTACACTTTAACAGCCTATCCCGGCACAAGCACACTGTATGCTTGGAATAAGGCCAGAAATGTTCCAGGGGAGCAGTGGGCATCGTGGGATGACACCTCACTCGGGGCCAGGGCTGTTCTCAAAGGCAGTGCAGTTAAAGAAAAGGCAAGGCAGGAAGTCCAGTCAGCTTTCAGAGGACCAAAGCAAGGAACAGGGAGCAGAGACTTTAGGAAGTGAGTCTTTTCAGGACTGTGAACGGGGAAGCTCTGGGCCTGTGCTTGATGCAGGATGTTTCAGACAGCTCCTTACCCGAGAGGTAACCAGGCATTCTGACATACAGGATGGGGTAAAAATGAGTTACCGTTCTCCACTTAACTCTGACAGGGAAACAAACACTTTATCGGAGTGCATGCACAGGTCTTTCCAGAAAATCCCATCTATATTTAAAAGGGCCTCAAAACCAAATTCTCATAATTATTCCAAAAATTAGTATTTTGTGTCTTTGAGAGAAAAAGTCTTTCCATTTGTATGAATCAGTGCATAAGTTGGATTTCTGGGTTGTAAAAAGTAATAATAAGATGTGTGTGTGTATGAAAATATCCTCCTTATATTGGTGAATAAATCATGAGAGTTCACCCTTAACATGAGTCTTATCCCTGTTTCTGAATATCTGTACACCTGGGTAGATTGAAAGACATTCCAACAAGCCCTCCACCTTCAGGCAGTCATTGCTCATCCTTTGGTCCTGACCAAGGCTGTGGGAACTGACTTCATTCATCTCAGGAGGTCTGAGGTGAAACGAGCTCTCCTGGCTGGCCCGCCTTTGGGGACTTTGCAGAGTTGGTTTTGCTGCAGAAGAAAGGTGCTTCAAGCTTCCATTCAGAAACCAGGGGTTTTAGCATGTGGTGCTGGCCAACGTGGGAGAAATGTCCGGGATATAATCTGAGGGTCTCTTTGTAGGGGGGGCTTACTACTGTAGGTGTCCGCATTGATGATTTCTGACTCCAGATCTCATGTTTGCCTCAAGAACTGGCTTACTGACTATTAAATAAAACTGTTCATAGAATTGAAATGATATGGGACTTAGAACACTTACTTTAAATACATTATATCTGATTGAAATTTTTAGCACATGTACTCGTCCTCGTGTGGGTCTGTTTACTGGATTGGCACAAAGTTATGGCCACATCTTTACTTGTGCACAGGGTCATTAAGACCACAGTGTGAAAGCCCGAAGTCCAGTGTGACTTGACCATGATTGGTTGCTGTCCTCAGGTAACCCTGCCTCTCCCCTTCCGGTCTCTGTAGAGAGCTGGTCAGAGTGGTCCGACTGGTCTGTGTGTGATGCCTCTGGCATCCAGGTCCGTGCTCGGCAGTGTATTCTTCTGTTTCCTGTGGGCAGCCAGTGTTCCGGAAATACCACGGAGAGTCGGCCATGTGTGTTTGATTCTAATTTCATCCCAGGTAAGGGCAGAGATGTTTGTCAGTGTCAACAGAGTCATGCCAATATCCAGAGAGGAGAGGACCCATTGGCTCCGTCTTTTATCTGCTCTTTGAAGCTGCCTTTGTTGAACTGAAAATGATTCTGTCTACTGTTGTGGTTTCAAGGTGACTGGAATATAGATTCACATGTAACCACAGATTTAGACGGGAATTTAGCACGATGTCTTATATAATTTATTGATGCTAATGGAGCGTGAGGATTTCACTACAAAAACTGAAAACTGATTGCCTGTTTTAATACCAGCATAAACACTTTACTATGGCAATGTTTTGTATGTCTCTGCACAGCGAAAGTGCGCATTTTCTTCACATAACTCTCAACATCCTAGGGAACATGGATGCCTGTCATTAATATTGCCTTGAAAAACAGGTTACCGTTTCCTCTTGCTACAGCCTTTTTTACATGAGGAATCAACATTTAGTCACAGGGGACCATCAGTTATCGCAATGACCCTGTACGGTGGTATTCTGCTTATGTATAAAGCCCTGAACACAACCTCCCTTCATCTGCAGGGACTAAAGCCAAGACCAAACTAGTGGGAAGAAATAATGGGATTAAATTATAGAAGCGCAGCTCGTTTGTTTCTTTTTACACAGAACCGTTAGCTTTGGCATTACCCTTAGAAGGTGCCTCAGCCACATACAGCCTACGAGTGAGGCTGCTTTTTGTTTACCATACTTTCAGTCTTTGTTATCTGATGAAAAATCCCAGTGAGAGAGTCTGGCGTTTCCAAACACCTGGAGTGTCACCACACTCGGAAGACTGCCATTTCCTTCATGACCTGCTTGTCAGTATCACATGTGGCACAGGAAGGGAATACCTTGGCTTCTGAGTAGAGTTTTCCTTGAGCTCTGATGGTTCAGCCTTGATTTCATAAAGGATGTAACACCAGAAAAGCAATACAGGACAATGTGATCGGGGCTCCCTAGGATGGGACACGCCATTGCAGAAATCAATACTTGTGCTTGTTTCAAGCCTGAGGCACCATGGCATTTTCTTTCTTTTTTGGTATTGAATACCATACCCTCCTGGTCAGGGTAACAAAGCCAAATCCACCTCAGGTTTATTAAAACAAAGAAACCGTCAATACTTTTGATAAGTAGCCGAGCTTTTGAACCTTAGATTCACATTGAATTCAAGATCATTAGTGTTTGTAAATGAAGCATGGATATGAACTTTCCTCCCAACTCATTTGTGCATAGTGATTGCATTTTCTGTTTTTCCAGAAGTGTCTGTGGCAAGATCCAGCAGTGTGGAAGAGAAAAGGTGTGGAGGTAAGTTCTCCTGCTTAGGAGAGTTCTTGCTGGAACTCGGACATTTTGAAACCTCTCTTTTCCCAGGGTGCTCTGCTGTTGGATATGGGTAGCTGGACAGGGAAGTCCCTGAGTATATGAGTCATGATATACAGACACACCACTAAATGCTTCTAGAGACAGATGTGTCCTATCAGCATCTCACAAAGCTGCCACCATCTACAGCTGTTTGTGTGAGACAGGCTTTGGACATGAGTGATTTCTGATCCTAGACTGGAGATTTAGAACATGTGCTAAGACTGCTCAACTCCATGAGCTCTGGTTCTGTCCAGAACTAGCCTCTCTAGTGATGCTGACATCAAACTGAGCCAAAGGAGTCAGCTCATCACATTTTGCTGCCAGATAAGTGAAGAATAACAGTTTTCGAAGATTTTATATTGGCCATTGTACTAAAAAAATCCTAAGCATCCATTTTAATCTGCATTGTATGGGTACGAATGATGGGTCGTAAGAAGGGGATTCAGGGATAGCATCTTGGCAAAAGAATGCAGCAGGGGTTTTACATTGAAAACATCCCAAGAAAGGGGACCCAGGAGATCCCCAGGAGATGCATGGGAAGATTCTGCAGCAGCCATGTATGAGTCATACTCTTGGTCAGCATCAGAATCTCAAGCTATAGCTGATGGGTTTAACATAACTGATTATACAGCATGAATGTTTGCAAGTATAGAGAAACGTTATAGATGTCTTATCTCTGTTGGTTACAAATCAATCAAATGTTGCACAGAAAGCTATTCAACTGAACCAACTGGGTGTTTGATCTCTATTCTAGCTTTATTGTTCAAAAACCAAGAAAAAATAAATTAATAGTAGAATTAGTAGGAGAACATGTCTTCTACCAAGACTAATGACCTGACCTCCATCCCAAGGTCCTATGTAGTGAAAAAAGAAAACTGACTCCTGAAGTTGTTTGACCTCCATGTACATGCCATGCTACCTGCACATATGTATGAGCATGCACACATGCACACAGACATACACACACATACACACACACACATGCACACAAAGTAAATGTTAAAAAGACAATGCATATATTTAAGGAGGAGCGGCAGTGTACAGAATCCCAGGAGATTTAGTAGGTACTATTTTTCCCTTTGCAGAGAATGTGCTCCTATGGAAATCTTTCAGCTTAGCTATTTTTAGTTTCAGGAGACACAAAGACTGAATAATCTTGTCATAAAGATGTCAGCTGGCCACAACTTCCCCGGGCACCTGCAGGAATAATTTATATGACTAATGACACACATCTGCATACGGAGACCATTGTACATCTTCCATATGCACCAATGAAATATGAGTTATCAGTGCAGTAGGAAGTATTTTTATCAGTGTGTGGCACTGACTCAGAGGCGTCCTCACAGCTAAAATAGAGAAACACGAGAGCTCATGTGAAATTAGCCTTGCTTATCGCCACTGCAGCCTCCATCTGCAGTAAAAACAGCATAATTCCAGTGTTTGTTGGTGGAAAGGGTGCAGAATGGTTTATGCGATAGTCACATGATGAGAGCCCTGTACCATTACGGTCTCTAAGACAAAGCAGGCAACACCCGAGGCTTGTAACCCCCTCTACGATCTTACCATTGAACAAATAAGCTGGGAGTGAAAATTGAGGTGATTCTTCTCTCAGTTGTCAGGTAGTCTTGTAGAATGTTCTCAGTAGGTTATCCAGCCATTAGTGCTTCCCTGGTAGGATGTCACTATCTGTTCAGACTCCAAGTGCATTTATGAGCTTGTGTTGATCATTGCTGATGGTGAACCCAGGGAACGAGGTCAGTTTTTCAGGGATTAGCATTCTTAGAATCTCATCCAGGAGCAGACAGATGCACAGGACAGGAGAAAACTCTGAATCAGAGGGTGTGTGAGAGATCTCCAACTAATACCGTGTATCACACAGCTCTGGCCCTGATGACATCTCTCACATTTTGATGTTCAGCTTCACACAGGTCAGGCCCTGATGGCATGTCTCATATTTTTATGTTCAGCTTCCCCCTGGGTTTCTTGACCTGGGATTCTGATAGAACCCTAAGACCCTGGTTCTAGTGTCCATTGGTAAAGATTAGCAAGTGATCTTTTGACAAGTGTCAGAGCTGGCCTGGCACTAAGGTGGAGCTTCTGCTGAGTTGTGTCGTGAATGGGCACAGAGAACAGAGAGAGGAGGAAGAAGTCAGTGTGGGGGGGGTCAGTTATAAACATCTCAGGTCCTGGAGATTGCAGACAGATCTGCTTGTCTCCTCTAGTACTCCCAAGGGCTTCCTCTTCAGTGAAGGATGTCACTCCATGTCCACACTGAGCTCACTAGCTCCACCACACTCCCTCTTGGCTCTGAAGTTGACAGACTGTGGGAAACCATTGGATGATATTGCATTTCCTGGTAACACATGAGGAGACAGCAAGGGGGTCCTACGGATGCTCCCTGAGCTGTGAGAACAGAGTTAATCCTCTAGGGCCAGTACAGGGTAGGAGAAAGGAGGCCACCTTCTGCCTCACGTGACTCTCATTTATCTCTGCTCTAAGCCCTGCAGGAAGGTTGAGAACTTCAACAGCAGTGTTTTCCCAACAAATATGGAGGTTTCTAGATGGTTGTTTCTTAGGTATTCCGTAACTCTTGATGCATTGCCAGGATGCCAATCAAACCATTCCTGCTCTCTAGACCCATCGTTGCAGCTCACTTTTTAAATATCTGTTACTCATAACTTGTGAAAAAAAATTCAAAGAGAATTAATGCCTATTAAATAGACAACAATTGGTCAAAAGAGAATTATTTGTATCCAGCTACAAGATTATATTGAGTGCCTTTAGCAAAAATCCTTTATTTCTTAGAGTAAGACACTTTTTATAAGATCACTAAATGCAAGTTAGAAATAGCAGTCCACAGGGCAACATACAAATAAAGGGAGGGAGGAAGGGAAGGAGGATGGGAGGAAAGGAGGGAGGGAGGAAGGGAAAGAAGAATAAGTCTGTGTGTCATCTCTAGAAAGACACAACCAAAACTAGAGAAAGAAGAATGACTTCTATTCCCTTCATAATCTTCAAAAGTTTCTCTTAGTGAATAAAATTTGTATCTACAAAAATACTATTAATAGCAGAATTCATGTAAATAGAAAACAATTTGAATAAAATGAAACAGAGAGTAAGAAACTTCCTGGCTTATAGGAGTAGAGCAACTGAGAGCCACAAGTGAATTCTTTCTTTGTAGGCTGCAGTCATGTTGGAAAGATGGATGCTCAGTCTGTTAAGGTCCATAGACACACTGACAGAAAACCAACAGGCCAGTGGTCACTGTGTTCTTGAAGGCTCTCTGGGACCTCCAGAGGAAAGCAAATGTGTTTGAGTTGTAATACTAACAATGTTCAAGGCGTTTGAGGAAATGGTTGTAATCCATAAGAACACTAATTTGAACTAGGTTGCTCAGTACAAAGATGTTTTTACATAGCCCTGACATTTCCAAGAACAAAGCTACTGTGACATCTGTACCTTGGAGTATGCAGCACCTCCATTTATCTTTCCTTTCAGTTGGGCACTTTGAGGGTCTGGTAGCGTGTTCTTCCTAAGCACAGTATGACATTGGCCCTGTTTCACAGAGTTCAACATGTTCCACATGATGGCCGTGGGGCTCAGCAGTTCCATCCTTGGATGCCTCCTTACCCTGCTTGTCTACACCTACTGCCAGCGGTACCAGCAGCAGTCCCATGATGCAACTGTCATCCACCCTGTCTCCCCTGCTGCTCTCAACAGCAGCATAACTAACCACATCAACAAACTGGAGAAATATGATTCAGTGGAGGCCATCAAGGTAAGGAATGGGCACTGACAGCTGTAGCCAGGTGAGCCACAAAGGCAGCTAGGTAGTGCTGGGGCTGCCAGCAAGGTTCAGCAGTGGCGGCACTGGTGATGGACAGAGTCAGGGTACCCCAGACCTTTGGGTGCTCTCTGGGGAGTGTAGACAGTCTGTAGGTGTTGGTAGATCCATTGTGGTAGTTGTAGGAAGTCTACAAGTTTTGGCTGGATACTCTTGGAGGCGGGGGGAGGGTCTTTGGAGATTCGTTTTTCTCATTTGCCTATTCCTAATGGAAATAAGAGTTTGAAAATGAAAGCAATAATACATAAAATTCTGGGAGATGGTAAGTCTTAGACCATGTCCAGCTATGCCTTATATGTGCTTTTTGCCTTTGAAGAGAGGTCTTCCAACAAAAACCTCCAGCCTAGGACCAAATGAATAGCAGCAATATAACGTCCACATTATGACACTCAGGTGTCCATGTCTATCTCAGGAAGACCTGAGTTTACTTCTACCTCAGTGCCCTCCTTTATAAAATGGATATGATAGTGCATAGCTCCATGTTGTTCTGAGGTTTCAATGACCTTCCATGAGAGTCAGCACAATAGCTGCTGTTCTTGTGTTTGCATGAAAAACTGGTGTTTGCCTTTAAAGACATCAGGGGCTTTGTCTGCTCTACCCATCTTCTATTATCTTCTATACTCATGAAGGGAAGTCTCCTAGGCAAAGATTGACTAAGCTTCTGTGTCCCTGTTGAGTTAGTTGTTTCCCATAACCTATTTAGTGAACATTGGCATAACCCCTTTCCCTGCCATGATAGCTAACTTTGGAGCATTCTCTTTTATAAGAATATATATTATGCACCACACGAAGGATCAGGGATCATTTTGGGATGGGGCGGAGGACAGGGAGGAATACTATGAAATAATGTCTTCTGGCTGCCATGTGGCGGTCTGTCGTAATCATGATCTCGCCAGATCTGTGCCTACCTGCACAAGACCATGGCATAGATCGGGCGTAGATGATCTCAGGGTCCTACCTTGTCCTGAGGAGCAACTGGTAGTGAGTTGTTGCCGGGGAAGAGAGAATCACTCTTTACTGAGAATATGGTCCATGGTGGGTTTTCCATGCTCCTGTGGACATTCCTACACCCATGAGCATATGGACAGTATCAACCAGGCATAGTCGGTTATTAAAAAACAAACCTGAAGCTGGGAGAGAGAAATGTTGGGTGATATGAGAGGAGTTAGGGTGGGAAATGGGAGAACAGATAGCATACTTCATTGTGTGAGTTTTTTAATTGTATGAAATTTTCCAAAGTAAAGTCCCTGAAAAAGAATACAATGAAATCCACAATTTTTTTTTAAAAAAAAAAACAGAATTGTAACCTGAAGGCCGGCTTGTTGGGGTTTCCATCCCGCCTGGTACCCCACAGCCGGCATGTCCCAAAG
>LOJH01048806.1:23826-35881 GCA_001685095.1 Ellobius talpinus
TGGCCTTGAACTCACAGAGATCCACCTGCCTCTACCTCCTGAGTGCTGGGATTAGAGACATGCACCACCACCGCCCGGCTTAGCTTCAGCAAGTTGTATTCCCTGTTAACTTAGTTCATGAAGAATCGAGAAACTTCCTCAGGGTTGCTCTGAGTAGCTTCTAGGGTTCAATGGGAAGCCATTTTTGTCAGTCATAGCCACTATTTGTTTTTAATTTTTCCTCCTCTGTTTCTGAACATGTCAATGCCAAGGGAAACTGTTTGGAGAGCTTCCCCCAGTGGTCCCAGAGAGATAATGCTGTTTGTTAAGGACATGCAAACTCCCCACCATCAAGGCCAGTGCTGAATTGCGAGTACAGCTAAGGATGTTGTCACCTTGCCACACTCTGCTTTCTGACCTTGGGATGAATTGGCTCTTCTCAGACCCAGACATGCCCAAGAATTCAACTTCTATTCCAACGCTCAACCAAGAGGTCACATGGGCAGTATTTTTCTCTCCATCTAAATAGAATTGATCCTATGCATGCCTACTGAGGTAAAGGAATGACAATGTGTAGCTGTGTGCAGATGAGGATCATAAGAGTATCTATCTATCCCATGCTGCCAGAAGCACTGAGATGCTGTGTACAATCACTTGAAAAATTATTGTTACCACTCAGCTAAATTAACTATAGTCAAATCAAAATAACCATCAGAAGTTACCACACTGGGCTGTGTCTAAGCATTGCTCACCGACTCACCAGGATTAACTAACTCCACAGTGGTATAATCATCAAAACAAAATAATAATAACTCACAGAGAGCTAAGGCAAAGTGACCAGAAACTCAGAAAGTTGAAAAATAAAAAGTCCCCAATGCACTCAAACACTTCTAAAAGTTACATGGAAAGTCTGAAAACACCTGGTATTGAAACAAAAGACAGATCTTGCCTGGTAGGTAACAATCAGACTTAAGAAGTGGAATTTGAAGTGACAACGCGTTCTGCATATGGTAACTACCATTTTACAGTTAAAAGAATGACTTTTCCATACACACCTTTGAATGTACAGATGTACCTTCCATATGTAGCCACCTCTCAGAAAGAAACTCACTGATTACCCTTGAAAATACGAGCTCTTAACAGAACATAAAAATAAAAATCTTCCAATTTCTCAAGGATAGCCTCTACACTCAGTGAACACTTCAACACGTTTGCTACATTTCCACCCAAGTGTCTTCCAGCTTGGTGAAATTAAGTATCCATAGTTGTGAATATGCAGTGGGCATCTGAAGCTAATACAAATTGAGCATATTGTACCAATACTAAAGTCAGCTAGTCCCCATTTTCTCTCTATAAACATCTTACGAGGCAGAGCTTACTATCTTTAGGAATCTGATTTCAGAAAGATTAGGTGATTGGTTTAATACATTATGGCAGAAACCTCTGTAGAATCGCACGGCCAGTTCTTGTGATTACAGAAGTGATTACACTCCGTGAGCCATAATAAACCTCTCTTCCCTTAAGTTGCTTCCCTTGTGATGATGAGAAAATTAACTAATACAGCCACCATTCACCCTCTGCTATTCATTTCTTCCCCCAACATCTGAGGAGGGGAGCAAGGGGCCCCATTCTTAATTAGGTTAGTGCTTAGGATTCTACTTATACTCCTCATATTGCTCCACAAGAAGTCATTATGACTGACAGTTCCCCCTAATTAACAAATGTAAAAGTAGATTTCCAGAAGGTAAATATTATATCCAAGTATCTCTGATTAGTGCCAAGCTGGCATAAGGACCCACATCTAATGGCTAGGCAATTTCTCAGATTCTCTGGATTGGAGTTTATATGAGGTCAGAAGACCTTTGGGGTTCACAAGGCCATGTAATAAATACAGCTGATGTGAACAGTAATTCTCATCAAAGAGCCTCACAAAAATGAGAGAAAAGATCAGAAAATTCACACTTCTCCTAACTCCCCTCAATCCCCCAAATTGTGTTTCTTAGCTAAAAACAAAACAAATGTGCTGCTTTTTCCTGAGCTCTAAACACAGTCAAGCGTAAATTATGTTCCTAGCCAGGTATGCGCTGTCTGTGGGAAGAGCACCCCCTAACTTCTCTCCCTTTTCACGTACACTAGTGCCCCCCAAACTAAGTCTGCAGGCCTCTTTACAGAGGCCTTGTTGTTGCCTAGGAAACCTGGAAAAGTAAGAAAACAGTAGTTTCACTCTGGTCTGGCGTAAAGTTTGAATAAGATACTATATCTTAAAAATTGATTTTCTATACTCCTTGGGCCAACTTCCTGGGATTAGATATTTCTTTTAACACATCATGTTTTCTTTGGGCTTCTCAGAGAGCTGCAAAAGTACAGAAGATGAAGAGCATGGCTGAGCTGAGCCATAATTCAGAAGTCAGGTAATAGGCAAAAGATGTTAATCCCAGCTGAGGGGAGCCCACAGAAATGGACCCTGACTGCCCATGAGTATCAAGAGCACAGCATCATGAATATTTATGGTGGAGTATGGGACATGATGGGAAGCAAGCTCAGCAGGAGCCCATCTATCCTAACAGCTAAGGATCATTTGGGGTGTTAAGATGAAGTTTTAAGGGACACCATTTAGATAAAAATCATATTTGAAAAGAGTTATGTGTATGTTCCAAACGCCATCAAGGACAGAGTGATGCTGTGTTTCGCATGCTTTGTGAACATCTGCTTGCTTTTAAACTTAACTCATCTCGCACCATAAAGTAAGATTCGGTTTCAAAAATGTACCATATTTTTATGCTGGAGTGACCCAGATACAGAGGTTTAGGAAAATGCTGAAAAGAGAAATAGCCTATGTAGATATACTAATCTATCCTACACCGACTTTCCAAACAGCCTTGACTGAAAAAGTGTCATGTGGACAGTGGCTAAGCATGTGAATGCTGCGCCAGATTCTAGCAGCTCTGCAGTTCCCTACAGACTGGGAGGCCTTCACTTCCCTGAGCTTCAGGTTCCCAGTGTAAAACGTCCTATCCGAGCCTCCCTTACACTGGTTAGGAGGGTTAAAGGAGTTTCTCTTGGCCCATATCAAGTGCTCTGACAGGGTTGAGTCTCATCGCTCTCGTTCAGTTTTTATTTCACTGGGATGCTTTGAGAAAGAATTTAAAATAGCTATCATGCATTTCTATCAAACTAGGCTTGTTGTCATTGTTGTTGCTGCTGCTGTTGTAGAATTAAAAGAAAGGCCTGAGAAGATGGCTCAGTCAGCAAAGTGGCATCTGGGCAAGCAAGAGGACATGAGTGCAGACCCCTAGCACCTATGGAAATCTCCGGGCGCAGTGGTGTACCCCTGTAATCCCAGTGCTGGAGGGGCACAGATCAGAGGATCCCTGGGGCTTCCAGGCCAGGCAGGCCAGCCAATCAGTGAGCTTCAGGGTAGTGAGGAACCCTGTACCAAAAAATGAGGTTGAGAAGAAATTAAGGAAGATATCAGATGACAGACTATGGCCTCACATGAGTGCATGCACACACATGCGCATGTGCGCACGTGCACACACACATATATACACATGCATCTATACAGATATACACAGAATCGAATGATGGATTGCACACCTAGTACTGTGTTAAATGCTACATGAAGAGGTACCTGAGTGGAAGTACTAGCTAGCTAATCCCTCTTTTAGCATGCATATAAAACCCTGCTTTGGTCATCAGGACTAGTCATTGAGCTCTAGTCACTGAGTGATATTCAAAAGAATTTGATGACTCTCCAACAAAAATAAGCAATTGCTACTTGCTACCAACTTTCATCAATCCTTTAGTGACCATGTCTCTACTTTGTCTTGGTCTTCTGCATTAGTTCGCTTTGTGTTTTCATCCTGGGCAGTCACATGGTACAGGCTGAACTAATCTCTTCTCACTTGTAAAGGAACATTTTTTCCTTTTTATTTATCCTATGTGTCTTTTACATCATGTATCTTGATCCCATTCATTTCCCCATCCCTTTGTATCCACCCTCTGCCCCTGCACCACCACCCCAAATAAAACAAAATTTACGAGAAAAAGGGGAAAAACTTAAAAATCTCCTCATGGAAGCTGCAGTGTGACGCAGTGAGTCATGCTGCAAGCCCTTTGTCCATGTATCTTTACTTGCAAGTGTTCCTTGCAAAGAGTCATTCATTGGTCTGGTTCAAGGCCTCTGGTGTCTACTACACTATCAATGCTGGGCCCTCACTCGGACTCTTCCTGGATATCCTGTTGTTGCCCTGTGTTATGGAGATCCTGCAGCTTTGGGTCTGTGGGTCAGGTCCCTTCACATGCTCCAGCAGATCATAGATGGGATGGATGTTGGGGTGGACTGAGTCATAACTCTGGATCTGGGCCTATGCTGCTTGAGAGATGGTTCACCAGCCAGTTCTACCCTGTCCTCACCATGGTGAGCTCTCTAGCTCAGCTCTTGCTAATACACCCCTTGCAGCAATACGTGAGGGGTGGGGCCAGTTTTCCTGGTTTCATGGCCTCAGGGTCAGCTCTCCCACCCTTGTACCATTAGGGACTAGTGTGTTTTCCAGGTGAGGTGCCTGGGCCACTCTCCTAAGTGCTGCAGCTGGTGAGGTATAGGGTTAGTGTTCCTGCTCCCTCACATGTCAGGCATTAATGGGTAAGAGGTGGTGGGGGAGGGCATCTCCCATCTCCCCATGCTATCACATGTCAGACGAGTAATAGAGGCAGCTCTCCTTTGCTCATAACATTAGGATTGGGTCACGCTAACCTTCGACCACTGGGCAGCCCTGCTATGCTGCCTAGGCAAGAGACAGGGCCCATTTACTGAGTGCTGCAGCTGGTAAAGAGGAGGGTCAGCTCTTTTGTCTGTTGCAGGAGGTAAGGGGCAAGGGATAGAGGGGGGCATCTCTCACCCTTCCACATTGCCACATGACAGAAGAGTAGTGAGGGCAGTTCTCCCATGCTTACAGATTTGGGGATGTCTCACCCACACCTCCATCAACAAGAACGACTCTATTGTGTTAGCCAGGTGAGGTACAAGGCCTGTTTCCCTAGTGTTGTAGCTAGTGGGGGACAAGGACAGCTTCCCTACTCTTGTGAACTCAGGGCCAGTTCTCACACCTGCCTCATGCATTGATGGGTGTGGGGGGTGCGGGGGAGAGAGAAAGGGGGATGAGGGCAACTGTCCCCTGCCCATGCCACCACAGGACAGATGAGTAATGGGGACAGTGTTCCCATCCCCACAACTTTGGGGTTGGCTCACCCACATCTGTGCTAACTGGGTTGGCTCTATTGTGCTGCCCTGGAGAGGTGCAGGGCCTGCTCGCCTGAGTGTCGCAGCTGGTGGGGCTCAGGGACAGTTCTCCTGCTCTTATGACCACAGGGACAGCTTACTTGCCCCATGTTGCCTCAAGACAGATGAATAATGAGGGAGATGCTTTTTTTTCTCCTGCTCTTATTTTAATTTTGCTATTTATTATCTAATTTATCAAAAAAGAAAACAAAATAAAACAAGTGGTAGCTCCATTAAACTGGGTGCTGGCTGTTTGTAGATTTTTATTATTGGTGTAGTTTGTTGATTTCAGTTCACTAAAATCTCCAAATAGCTTGTGGGTCATTATTATCTCCACAAAGACCTTTCCAAGATATACCTGCAGTCAGGTTCATTGCTGTCTGAAACCCAGATTACTACATGAGTGAAAAACTTTGCCTTGCTCCCAACAGTTCCTCTACTTTGCAACCAGAGGGAAAATGTAAATGTCATGACGTTGTTTCCCTGCCAAACACTTACAAACTGTCCAATCACCCTAAGATGAAGAACAAGCTGCTACCCAGAGATTAGATTGTGTGATTCTGGGCCTGTCTCCCACTGTGTTCCCTGGATCCTCCTCCACAGTTTGGTAACACTGCCCTTCACTTAACTACAACTGACCACTCACCTTGCTCACTATGAGGCACAAGACGAAGGTCTATGCCTGAAAGACTAGAGGCAGCTACCTCTCCTACCATATAAATTTCTAAATACTTTGTTCTATCTAGTGTGAGGTGAGACTCATTTTCTGTTAATAAACATTGCTTTAAGGAGTCAGACTGAGTGGGAAACAATGATCCACATGCTGGTCCAGGGCTCTCCACCCTGGGCTTAGAAAAGAAAATGTGAGCCAGCCTAGCAGCTCTATGATGGAAAATATATAGCCGAGGATGGGAGAGAGAGGCAGAAGGGTTCATGCCCTGTGGAGAGAGGCAGATCTATCTTTGGTTAGTCTCTAGTTGGGTCCCTCTCTGGTTTTCTCTTGTTATTGCACAACAGCACAAGGCAACTTCTTAGGTCTGGTGAGAGTTTATTAAAAAGGTTTTAGCTTGAGCCCACATTTCCTGGTCTACCCTGGGAATAAAACTGCTATATCACACAGTCATTACCTTACACACAAAGGGTTTGGGAATTTCAAAATTGCCACTGCAAGTTTGAAATATAGTTGTAAACCCACATTAAAAATACCCAACACAAACAGACCAACAGACAAACAGTGTCAGTACTGGTCTATTTTATGTTCAGAATTATCCTGTCTTTGGTGAAAGGGGAACCTCCAAACACCTTAAGGAGGATAAGCCCAATTGTGTAGAAACCTGAGATAGCAAATGCCACCTTGCACATTTAGTGTGGAAATGTTTGGGGACGGTTGCAGTTTGGTGCTCCAATGAGCTAACCAGCTATCTGCCTGGGTTCCAGTCTTGCAATGTCAGGACCACACTTTTCCTCCTTACCCACTATGTAACTTCTTAGAGCTCTAATCTGTCCCTGATACCTCCTCCAAGGGAAAGCTACTCACTCTGAAGAAATCAGATCACAGAGTGACTGTATTTCACTGATTTTTTTAAAAAAAGTAATCTTAGATCTCTGAAATCAAGATGCGGCTATCTAACAATGGCACCTTCTAACCTCACTGCCAGGTGAGTGTTCTGACCTCTCCAATCTTGCCAGTGTGTGCATGGATGTATGCCAGCCTTGGTACATGATTTCATAAGTTAGTTGTTGCCTTTTCAGGCAATGATCTTCCTGAGAACAACATAAGGAAAACTGGGTCCTAGCTGATGTCCTAAAAGTGTGGTTGCTATCTGTCCATAGCACCAAGAGAGTGCCAGCATCGCCTCTCTGAGCACTGCTGTGAGCTCCTGGGAGAAAAGTTCACAGTTCATAGCCAGGCCTTAAAATGGGGGCTGTTCCCCTAGAAATTTCAATGGCAGAAAATGGATGCAGAAAACCATGGTCACTGAGCAGTCTGAGTCAGAGTAATCCAAAAGAGCTTTGCTTTCAAAATGGAAAAGCCTTCATAAATGCCTTCTTCAATTTATATTCCCTTTTTATGCATGCATGAGAATGATTCTTTAAAACCTATGTAGCAGCAAGTTTAAAACAAATTCTTACCATAAGAAGAAAATCAATGTATAAATGATAAGAACAAACAAAGATATAATTTAAATTTAACTGGTAAAGTTTTGTTTTCTTAGCAGTATAGTCACGCGCCATACCAAGATGTTTCTGTCAACAACAGACCATGTAAACAGCAGTGGTCCCATAGGATTAAAATTGCCTGATAATGTCACTGCTATCTTCATCATTGTACAAACAAATTATGATATGACAGCCACATCATAGCAAAAGTTGCCTAATGATGTTCCTTGGGATATATTCCCATCATTAAGAGATGCACAGTTGTGTCTAGAAGAGAGGCATGGCTTACATGCAAGAGAGTTTTAAAGAAATACGCTGTATTTCTTTTATGGTTACCTAGATGTTCATTCACTGATTTATCTCAAACATAACCCTGCTTTTGTAATTATTTGTTTAATATGTGCTTTTCCAACTTCCACATCCATACAGAATTGGTGCCTTGAATAAAATAAACGTGGTTTAAGCCTATTAGTGAATAAGTGAAACTAATACACGAGGAGTGATTGGCTGAAGTGTGGACAGAATTTGGTTCCTGGGTACCAGGACATCACCTGGCATCTTACATATCCACTCTCTGACTTCTAGGAGTAGAACTACAGGCAGAGTAGGGCTCCATCTATGTGTTGCCTGACTGTTGTAGTTTTTCTAAACAAACAAACAACCCATCCCCCCAAAAATACTTTAAAACTAACAATTAAAAAATGCCTCTAGGTGGGTCATAAATCCTCTATCTTACAATCCTATCACTTATTTTTATCTACATCATTTATTTGGGCCTTGAAGATTTCCAGATTTTAATGTGTGCTCTGTAATTTTACACTAATACTCAATAATCACATTCTTCATGCAGCCAAAAGATGGTGACTGAGCAGCAGGAAAGTCTCACCCAGGAAACACCTAATGGCAAGAAACCAAGTGGTCAGACTCACCACATCCCTTTTGGACTGCAGTATGTGGGCGGCAATGCCAGCTGCTGTCCACAGGTGGCAGCGGTCCTTCACTGTGGTGAAAGCCGAAAGGGTCCATGCTGCCTAGGTCCCAGTCCTGGAGCAGGAAGTGACGCCTGTGTTGGAGCTATCTGTCTTCATCAAGCACCTCTTCTTGGCTGGTGCTCAGATGCAATGTTTCCATGGGAGGATGAACTCGGGCCCCTGTGCTGCCGTACCCTGTGTTTACAATGCTGAGAGACAAAGCAGTCGGCAACTGAAAAAATGGTTCCGTTTCCGGTCTTTCATTTAAATACGAGAGCAATAGCGCGGCAGGAAAAGTTGATTTTCCTTACTGCTCATTTTTCTCCTTCACTAATTTTATTTTTCTTTTCATATCGTCCTAATGGGCTTGTATATCTCAACCATGAATCCCCAGTACACTGGATTACAAAATTAAGACCTTTTTATTTCCATTTTTAATACCATTTTATGCATGTAGAAACATAAGGGAGAGCTCAGTTCTAAAGGAGTTAAAATTGAACAGTATTCTACCTCCAGCTAATTTCCGCAGATAACAGCATTGCCTAAATATCCATCTAGAAACAAGAATTTGGTTTCCTTATCTTCTGCTATTTAAATCTAGGCTGAATTTGTTTTGTTTGTATTTCGGTTACCAAAGTAATGTGAGAATAGTCCCATATTGTCAGTATTCCTTTATGACATATGGCAATGTTTCTCTGCTGGACTATGATGTCACCTACAGCAAAGAGTAAGTCACAGCAGATCATTTTCAAGGGACTAACTTCCCCAGAGAAAGTTGCTCTTACTAAAGATACGACCGTTAGCAGGGGTGCTTGTCAATGGTGCTTTAACTATTTCCTCCCAAGAGGAAGAAAACATAGCCATAGAAGCAGTATTCATCAGCAATGCATTCTTCTTCAAGCTGCATAACTCGGAAAATTCTCAAGAAAAGTGTAGCCTTTACAAAGTACGTATTACAGAGTGAATGCCAAGCTCCTTAGGTGGGCCACATAGATGCAAAAGGACGTCTGCAAATTCGTACCTGTGTTTCCTGGACAGGAAAAGCATGCTCAAGACAGGTAAACCCATTTGGACTTTCAAACAAAATACAGTATGATGAGGAATAGACATGAACCATCTTAGTTTTCTCCTCTGCAGGACATTTATTTCCTCATCAGCGTCACTCAAAAATAAAACAAGCAGTGTGTGGCTTCTCTTGCTTTGGCTGGGTGGCTCTTCTCACTGCAGCTGCGTACGTCTTGTACCTGGATCCTCAGCTCTGAAACATCACACAAGCTACAAGCTATGGAGGGACTCCTCTCCTCTGCTGTTGCTTTTCCTTTTGACCCTTCCATTCACCCACCTTTGCCCAAGGTTAGTGGAGTCCCACCAGGTTGTCCATCTTCCGTAGACTCAAACGACAGTTCACCTGCTGCTGGTCGTAAGGACAAACAAAGCACCAAGCAGTCTTGTAACCGCCACACTGTGGTTAGATTTGGACACAAGGCCCTGAGCAATATCCATAACACTGCACTGTGTGGAAAGGCTATGAAGGTGTGATTCCTCTAAACTGTTTGAGAGCAGGTCTTTCTCATTGCTCAGTCTCATCCCTCAGGGATCTCAAAGGAGTTAGCCAAACCTCATGAACCTGAACCACTGTCAGCAGAGCCAGAGCATCACTGGAGAGCAGCAGAGAAACAAGAACAAGGCACCATGCTTATTAAGTCCCTAAAAAGTAAAGCACTTTACATACATCATGCCGAAGAATTCTTAGAACTCTCTATGCTAGAAGTTTAATGAGAGGAAATTGGGATCCATGGCTAATTTACCTGCTCCTTGATTCCCTCCAGCATGTTGACGTAGGTCCATATGCTTCTGAACCCTGGAGTCGTTTTACTACTCTCTTCCAATGCTCCCTTTACCTGCATTCTTGTTAAAACAAATGAACAAATAAACAGAAAAAAACTTTAATCCCTGCTTTGGAAATGGCCATCCTGGAACCAAAGGAAGAATGAACCTATGAAACATATTCTCTCCCATTCTTCTCTCAATTACTTTTATAATATAATACTTATTATAATACTTTTATAATACTTATTTCTTTTCCTTGCGGTTACTTGGCTATGGTTTGTCATTGCAGAGAACATCCACGTGAACTAAAAGTAAGTTACACTCCACCAGAACACTCAGCAGCCTAGTTCCAGATCAATTTCCACTTGTTAATAGTGTTCAGGGATAGACATCCTTGACTTGAACATAAAGGGAATTCTTTCCAGGTTATAATACTTGAATCCAGCACTCATGTTATGAGTTCTATAGGCTCACTCCCTTGAGTCTCAAATAATTACAGATACTTAAGAACTAATCTGTACTTAACCACTTTATCTGCCCAGTATCTGTAGCAAAGTGGGAAGGTTAATTTCCCCCTAGAGACAGAAGGGGGATGCCACTCAATATGTCACTATAGTAGTGTCTGAAATTCTTTTGGCTTCCACATCCCACCTGACCAATGTGGAATTGCGATAGAATGAAGAAAGGCTGAATTACAAAGAATATAGGCTTTTCTACTGAGAGTCCCGGACAGCCTAGCTACCATGGTTCATGCTACTGAGCATAGAACCAAGTGCTCAACTTTCAAAGAGAATTTCAGATTGACAGTTTCCAAGGGGATGGGGCCTCTATGTTAGTCTCTTAGATACAGCAATTAAACTAGACATCGTCAGGTTTCTAGAACCTTCTGCTTGGCTAAGGTTTGATATCAAAATCTTCCTTATTCTATTTGAACAAAGTTTCCCACTGCTAGGAACCACCCTAGCACAGCTTCATCTCCTTCCTTCCTTTACTCAAGAAGGACAGAAGTGTGAGAAACACAGAAATACTAATGCAAGCATGCCACTGTGTACCTTTGTGCACGACAAAGGAAGTTAACCCCAGGGAGGCCTGCTTTTGGAGCCCTTGAGATTTTCATAGACCAATAGGAGTTTTGGTTTTTTGCAGTGGTTGTTGTTTTTTAACTTTGAAAAAAAAATATGTGAATTTGAAAGGAACATCTAAAAGTAAAATAAATAAAAATTAAAAAGAAAAGATTATCTGTGAGAAAAGTTGAAAATTGATGACTATACTATACTTTAAGGACTTAGAATTCTGTCAGTAAACAATACAACATTAACAGCCACAAATCCCTCCATATTCTGTCTTTACATGCAGACAGAATATTCACAATCCTGCCAGTGTTCATCAGCTCTGTTTTCTTTATTAATCTTGTATCAGCCTCCACTAGAGACATCTGTGAAAGAAAAATAATTTGTACTAGCAGCATTTTCCTTGTGGCTACCCGGCTATGGTTTGTCATTGCAGAGAACATCCACGTGAACTAAAAGTAAGTTACACTCCAACAGAACACTCAGCAGCCTAGTTCCAGATCAATTTCCACTTGTTGATAGTGTAGACAAACTGCCTTAATGCAATATTTTTAAAGAACCCTACTTCAGTGAGATCATGACCTAAGGCTTTCCACGACCACAAACATGCTCCGTTTCCTGGTAGTCTAAAAGGAGCCTTGGAGTCTGAGAATGGAAACCACGGGTTACCTACAACTTTTAAGATTGCATTGCTCCTAGGTAACAACTTGGGAGTCAAAGTACTTCCTTCTGGTCTTCAGTTTCGATGTCTAAAAGAAGCAAAA
>LOJH01048807.1:0-12968 GCA_001685095.1 Ellobius talpinus
GTGTGGGAGCCGGGCAGGACGAAAAGCAGGCCTGCGTCTCCCCATATCACTACAGATGACCCTCCTCCATCACACAGAGGCTTATATTAATTATAAATTGTTTGGCCTATTAGCTCAGCTTTATTATTAACTAGCTCTTACAACTGAAATTAACCCACAATTCTTGTCTATGATTAGACACATGGCTTGGTACCTGTCCTCAGTAAGGCATTCTCAACTTGCTTCCTCTGGGTCTGGCTGGTGATTAACCCTCTGCCTTTCCTTTTCCCAGAATTCTCTTGGTCTGGTTGCCCCACCTATACTTCCTGGCTTTACTGGCCAAACGGCATTTTATTAAACCAATATGAGTGGCAAGTTTTTACAGTGTACAAGAGCATTATCCCACAGCAACTTCCACAGAAATTTAAATGACACAAGGAGGAATAGTTTGTTGTAAAAAAGGATGAGAAAATTAAAGGGTCACGGTGATGGCTCAGTGGCTAAGGTAATTTCTGTACAAGAAGACCTGTATTTAGATCCTCAGAACCCATATAAAAGCTGGCGATGGTATCATGTGTCTGTAATCCCCATGCTGGAAGGCAGAAACCATGGAGCATTGGGGGCTTGCTGGTCAACCAGGCTAATTGAAATGGCAGCTGCAGATTCTATGAGACATGATGTCTCAAGAAGTAAGGTAGAGAAAAATTGAGGAAGACATTTTGATGTCCATTTTTGGCTTCTATAAGTGCAGATAGGAAAGTTAAGATGCAAAAAGATGTAACATCCTGAATGAGACATTGTTTTTGCTATGATGTAGCTTCCTCTGGGAGCCATTTGCATAACCACATCTCATAGAGTATTTTTTTGCTGTTGTTCTTTTTGTTTTTTTGTTTTTAATCAAAACAAGAAGCTTAGCAGGTCTCCAGAGGAAAGTGGTGTGGAAAGCAAAAGGAGAAAAATGGCGGTGTTGCCAGAGTTGATGGTTTCAGTTGATTGTATCGGAGATTCTTTCTAAGTTACAGCTCACATCACCCCTCACTCTGTAATCCACATTTCAAAGCATACAGTATTTATTTCCTGTCATTATTTTACCCTTTGGCTACAACTTGCCCTTATTGTTCATCGTTCTGGGGTAAGTCACCTTCCCTTGCAGAAGGCCCTGGGAACGAGCTGGGTGAGGTCTTGGTGTTGGTCATTCAGTATTATCAGAGATCTTCCTGGACCTTCTAAAGATGGGATTTTATTAGTCCACTGTTGTGTTCAGGCAAATTTGTGTGGAGAATCAAAAAGCCTTGTTTTGCTGCCTGTAAGAACTAAACTCTCTGAGAGAGTCCGAGCTGCCAGCGTGTCTGCCTCAACTTTGCTCCCAGACATACCAGTGGCAGACAGGAAACACAATGGGGCTTCCAGAAAAACTTCCTCTCAAGTAGGAAATTTTCCTAAAAGGGAAAACTTTCACAGCTTTAGATATTTTATGACTTCTTAGGCTGTGACCTGTCATGGAAGCCCCTCAGCCCCCTCACTCCACTCTGAGCTTGTGGCACAGAATTGGTCCCTTCACCCACTTAGGAGGAAGCAGAGGTTGAACACCTCACCTTGTGTTAGTTCCTTCCACTAATATAAAGTCTGTGTTCTGGCTCAATTTCCCATTGTTCTATTTAGATAGGTATGCTATATGAATTTCTGGATTTACATAGGATATCTAAGCACTTTTCTTTTATACAAGAACACTCACTTAATCCAGATATAAGCATCAGTCATAGTTTTTCCAGTCCTTCGGCTTTCCAGGATAAACACTTCTATTTGGTTTGCTGTTTACAGATCTGTTTTTATCCCATTTGTTTTTATATTTATTTGTTTAGTGTGTGTGTGTGTGTGTGTGTGTGTGTGTGTGTATTTGTGTCTATGCATGTGAGTACTCATGTGTCACAGAGAGCGTGTATAGCAGTCAGGAGACAGCTTTTGGGACTCAGTTTCCTCTCCTTATACCACGTGAGACCTGGGGATTGAATTCAAGTCACTAGGTTTGGCAGCAAACGATTTTATCAGCCAAACCATCTTGATGGTCCATAGGTATAGCCCAGGCTGGCCTTGAATTCAGCATCTCACTTGTCCTCTGCTCAGATAAGTCTCATAGACTGGTCCTTTGTGAACACACCCCATCTACAATGTTATTACTCTCTTCCTGGTATGGTTACTTAATAATAATTTTTTAAAAAGCGTATGGTATGGTGCTATTTGCAGTAAATAAATGTTAAAAAGTCAACTTCTTGAAAATTTAAGGGCCATAAGAAAAAGGATGGGGGTACATCAGGCGGGAGGGTCAGACATAAAAGTAAGCCACAGACAATTAGTGGCTACATTGTTTTCTTGAACCATTACAGTTTAGCGGTTCCATATCTGTTCAGCTCTACCCAGCTTTTTATTGGTATTTTTTTCATAACACTGACCATCGTTCATCTTTTGCTTCCATAAACCTTTGTGCTGGGAATGACAGCAGACGTTTTTTGTAACTCCCTAACTTCCGGTGTCAGATCCCAGCCCTGTGATGCCTTCTCATCTCTGTCAGTCCTTGATGGTCAAACTTCTCTTGGCCTTAAGAAGCTGCTAAGGCTTTAACCAGGAAGAGTTGCTTAGTTACCTCTGTCCTTCAGAGCTGATATTAACTAGGGTCAGTAAGAAAATAAAATGTCAGGCATAGCTTCTGGATCCCAGATCTTAAAACTTAGTTTCAAAGTAGCAAACTTGGAGGAGTAACAACAGGAAGAACAAGAATAAATATCCACAGCGACAATATGGTAGAAACAAAACTCATCCATTTCCTATATGAGTTCATTGTGCTAAGCATTGCACACACAGGATGTAACTTAACCTTCACACCATTCCAAGGTTTGTCAGGAAATATGCCATGGGGTGATGTCATAGTACGTGATAGAGCTTGTTGTGCAAACAGAAGGACTTGACCTTAATCACTAGCACTCACCAAAACCAAAACACCCACAAAAGCAATCAAACAAAAAAGTCCAATCAGCAACAATAAAACCACCAGGCATGGTTCCATGTGCCTTCAACCCCAGAGTTGAGGGGGAGTGTTGGCTGAGATGGGACAACCCCAGGGGTTCATTGGCCTGTCAGCCTAGATGAGATGATGGACTTCAGAGACAAAACCTGTCTGAAGGGTGATGAAGTAGAGTGATCTAGAAGACAACCATTATACTCCTCTGGCATCGCATGTACATGGGTGCATGTACCTGCACTGCCATGCATGCATCCAACAGACACACAGATAGACACACACCCTGAGGCTAACTGCCTACAGCTGGGTATCAAATCCAGATCTTCTTTGTTTTGAGGCTGCTCTTTGTACCGTTGTGCTTTAGATGGAATAGATCCTCAGTCAGGATTCACTAGCATTTTTCTCCCTCCAGTCCTGGTGATAATTAAGTATTGTATAACAGCAGCACAAAGGATGGGTGAATGTTTGACCCTGAGAAAAGACCCCGTGCTTTAATTAGATCCTCTCAATTTTTTGTCTTCTAGAGAGGATCAGTAGTTGGCAGCATATTTGAAATGGCTCATTAGGTTTTTTGTTTTTTGGTTTTTTTTTTCCTGGTCTGGAGGAAGCAGTTCAAAAAACAAAAGACAAAGAATCTGCCAGAGAAGAACACATGCAAGAATCATGGAGAAACATTAAATGGAGATGACCAACGGGCCAGCATGACTGTGCTGCGGTCGGAGTAACAGGACTGATTTGGCTATATGGTGTGTGAGGATATGGCTGATGTGTCTAGCATGAGATACAGAGGCATAAATTAGTGAAACTCCTGAGGTGGCTTGTCCGGCAGTGCCCTGTGAAACTCTTACCACCTCTTCTCTGGACACCATCACCTTCTTAACAGATCCGTGTTTTCAAGGCTTTTCAAAAGTTTCGGTTAGATCAGTCCCTCTTACCCCAAGTCATACAGAGTTTGCAATAAAAGCAGAACCCAAACCTGAGGGAGTTTTCAGGTGGATGACTCTGTGCGAGAACCCCTCTTAAGTCCTCATTTGTTGGTTTCTTGAACCCAGATTTTAAAATCGTGTATCAGTTGAATTGTGTGTTAGTCTTTTCCCCAAGGTCACAAAATACTGTATTGAACAACTTACGTGAGGAGACATTAATGTGTCATCGCCGATTTGGAGATTTCAGGCCATCAAGGAGCAGGGGCCGTGTGACACAGCAATGCAGCCTACCTTGTGACATCCTGGGAGCAGAGAAAGAATGGGAATGCAAGACGGGTCCAGGAGACCGCCTGAGGATACCCCATGACCTACTTCCAACCAATTAGACCTCACTACCTTCTGTGGGATTTATCAGTAATATGGTTATTCATGATTCCATCAAGCTCTTATGAAACCTAGGCATCTTTGGAAACCCTCAAAGGCATCCACAGAAGTGTATGTCACTTATCTTCTACATGCTGCTCAAGCCAATCAAGCTGATGATTTAAGTGTAACCATTGCAAGGTATATTTGTGTCGGTTTCTTTGCTAGCTCACGTGGTATGTTTCCTTTCATCCTTGGCTAGTAGGTATCTGCCATTTAAAGTGGTATACACCAAGAGAGCCATGGGGGCCTCATTTGAATCAGAACTTGTCCCTGAGTTTGTGTTGACTTATTTATTATTGATCTAGACATTCTGGAGCACAGCTGGAAAACTTAGCCTCAACCCCTAGTGTGCTTTCTGCACCTCCGTCTATCCCACTAGCAGCATACAAGACATTGTGTGAAATGTCTTCCAGGACTTTACACAAATTCCTAGAATGTCAAGACATGTGTTTTTTCTTTCCAGTATCAATTCCAGAGTTACAGCAGTTCAGCAATGTGTGATCCAGGAGGATATATTTATTACATAGTTATCGACAACAATGCACCTTATTCTCATTGTGGAATAACATTTACAGAACTTGTGTTGTGCTGTTACCCAAACTCTCTGCAGAATGATAACTCTTCCTTGTATTGTTCAGTTTTTGGTGAATTAGGTAGTGTTGGGAGGAGTTGGGATTTTTACAGTTAGTGACAGACCTAGCCCCTGTGAAGACCTCTAAAGAGTTGTAACTGTCCATAAGAACTTGGAGACTTAGAGGCCTAAGAGATGGCTCAGCAGCTGAGAGCACTGGCTGCTCTTTCCCAGGACCTGAGTTCCAGCCACAGCATCACATGGCCACTCAACCCTCTGCAATCCAGTTCTAGGGGATCTGATGCCCTCTTCTGGTCACTAAAGACACTGCATGCATGTACTGCACAGGTATACTTGCAGACCCAACACCATACACATAAGAATTTTAAAACTGAAAAGAAAATTTATGTGGCTGAAAAGATACCTCAGTGGAGCTCTCAAAAAAAAGAGCAACAAAGAAGCATTTTTGTTCAGTTCCAAGCACCTACATGATGCCTCATCCCCATCTGTAACTCCAGCTCCAAGGGTTCCAATACCCTCCTCTGACTTCAGTGGACACCAGACATGCGTGTGCTACACAAGCAGACAGGCAGGCAAACCATCCCCCACACAAAATAAATAAATAAAAATTTTAAAGTTTGGAGATTTTCTTAAACCCTTTAGCACCGAACCCTGAACACCTTCTGATCTTTCCTGTCCAAACACCTTTCTTTTCTCGCTCCCAGGCACAGCATCTTTGCATCCGATCAAGGAAATTTACAGATCTGTAACTCTGTGGCATTCATAACTCACTAGTCTACCTCAGATGTAGACGTTTTTGCTGTGGATGCAGGTTCTGCTCACATGCTGAAAATATTAATGGCCATCTCAGTGTTGGCTTCTCAGTAAGGCTTGGCTGATGACTTACGAGTGGCATTTTATGGATATCCAGACTTCTAGTAGAGAAAACATGATGACACTAAGCAAAAGTGGTTATTTTTACCCCTCTGCGTTACCCATATAAGAAACAGCATTGTCTCTGTGGATAAGTACTGTTAGCTCCTATGTCATACTTACTGTCGATTTGACAAGTGAGTCAATGTACAGGTGTTTTGGGGGAAGGAAGAGAAATCCCATTCTTTCTGGAAGACCAGCTGCCTGAGCATCAGTCTTATTTCTAGGCTTTCATGAAAGACACCAATCCCTGTAGATTCAATTTTGGGTTGTTCACAAAAGTGAAGGAGAGCCTGTTCTGAAATATTTATAGAGGGACTCAAGGTTTTGTGCGCTCAGTGCTGTAAGAAGGACGTATAAGGCATGGAAGCAGGTGTCTTGCACAGCAGGAAAAGAGAGGTGAGAGCAAGCAGGTCAAAGGTTGAAATTTGGATGGGTAAATTAATATGGTTAAAGTACTTACTGGTCATTAGAGTATGGGAAAATGAGTTTGTAGTCACACCAAGACTTGCTTTTTAATTGGCCAGGGCAGATTTTAGTTCTAGGCTGTGACTGGAGCTGGGCTTTCAGCTCTGTAGTTAAGCTAGGAACTGGTATTCTTGGAAGTCTGCGGAGTCACAGACACCTGCAGCCCCACCTCTAGTGATTATCTGTCCCACAAGGCTGCTTGCTTTGACCTTTGCCCGCTACTTAGCAAGCCAGTCTCAGAGCATCCATTGGACCAGGCAATCATCTATTTTATGTTTGAGGATGTAGAACTTTCTAGAAGTTAAGCGATCTGCTCGATGCTAGCTAGAGACCAAGGCAAGACTCTGAATACAATACTACATATAAAAAATATCAACATGAGCAGAGGGCATGGTAGCTCCTTCCTGAGATTCCAGCACTCAAGATGCAGGAGGACCAGAAATTCAGGACCAGCCTGGGTCATACAGTGACAGTCTGAGAAAAAACAAACTAAAACAACAAAAATGGTTAAAACAAGTAGATTATTGTGAAACACTTGGGTGTGCTAAATTTTTTTAATCTTTAAAATGTACCCCCTGGGTCAGATGTACAGACCAAGAATTTTTGTGACTATCCTTATTTAATGAAAAATTTCCTTAAAAAGCCATTAAGTATAAAATCAAATGTAATTTAATATGAGTAGAAGATGTAAGTTTTACTAAAAATAACTCCACCCCACAATTCTAATATGTCTTAGTTTCTACTTTGAAAAAATGTGGTCACTCTGCCTCCTGGACTGTATTGACGGTTGAAACCTGAGAATCCTCTCCCCCTTTCCTCCAAAACTCGAAAGAAAATTGAGTGACAAACATCAGTATTTCATTAGAAAAAGTGACAGTAAGGAGTTTCAGATCCACAATTACTATATTTTTTTGGTAGGAATTCCAGCAATAAGGGCTTTTAAAATATCTGGATATGTATAGCCAGCCACAAAACCTAAACATACCTGTCAACTTTTTCTTGGTTACCAGTAACCAGTGAGTACCAGCCTCCCAGGCAGATGTCCTGTGGGAAGTAGCCTTGAGGCTGTCTGTAGGTTCCTCTCTGTAGCAATGACTCACACGATGGAGTTCAAGTAACTCACATACTGATGTCCATATGCTTAATTGAATTGTGTAGGTTTTCCTTCTTGCCTCTTGGGTACTATTTTAGACATTGACTTATGCCAATATGTTTTTACTCTGAGGCTGTTTAGTTTATCTTCTTCAATATGACAGTCTGAAACTACCCATGCTAAATGGATTATAGCTTATTTTTCTTAATTCTTATGTTTTTACTTTTCAAAACTTTGTGTGTGTGTCTGTGTGTGTCTGTGTGATTGTGTGTGTGGTGTTGTATGCTCCTGAATGCATGTATGAGGATGCTTTTGCATGTATGTGTGAAAGTTGGAGATTGAATTCAGGTATCTTCCTCTATTGCTCCCTACCTTAGTTTTTGAGTCAGCGTCTCAATAAATCTGGGTTTATAGATGCATGCTACAGAGTGCAAATCCTGTGGGGGTGCCGGAGATCTGAACTCAGAGCCTCATATTTATGCAGCAAGTACTTCACCCACTGAGCCTTTCCCCAGCCCAAGATTGGGCCTTATGAAGTTCATTTCTGATACTATATATTTGATAACATTGTGTTTTCCCACAAACACTGGGGTGCTCAGAAGGTATCTGTGGTCTGTCCCTACCAGAGTGTCAGTGACTTTGTGGCAAGTGTCATAATTACTTCCCTTCACCCATGCTGGGTTCTCCTTTTTCTACAGTTATTTTTTTTGCTTCCCTGGGGTTTTTTGAGCACCAGGCATTAATCTATCTTGGGCTGCAGAGATGGCTTGGTCAGGAAAGTGTAGCACTTGCTGCCCAGGCATGAGGACCAAAGTCTGAGCCTTTGCAGCCTCAGCCACAGAAAAGCTGGATGAAGTGGCACTTGCCTGTCATCCCATAGCTGGGGAAATCTAGACAGAGGACCCTGAAGTTTACTGGCCACTCAGGCTAGCTGAATTGGCAAACTCCAGGTTCATTTAGAGATCTTGTCACACAAAATAAAGTGGAGTACGATTGAGGAAGACCGCTGAAATGGATCTCTACCCAACACACACATGCGCACACACTCATACATACAGGAAGATGTGGGTGTATATACACACAGTATAGAAGTTAATCTATCAAGCCGGATGTGGCAGCACATACCTTTAATTCCAGCACTCGGGAGGCAGAAGCAAGTGAATTTCTGTAACTTTGAGGCCAGCCTGATCTACAAGAGCTAGCTCCAGGACAGGTTCCAAAGCTACAGAGAAACCTTGTGTTGACAAAAATGAAAGAAAAATTAAAAAGTTAATTTATCATTATAACCTTCTATATTTTAAAAATAAGATGTGGGAAAATGAGGTGACTCAGCTGCCAAGCCTTGACAACTGATTTCAACCCTTGAACCTACATGGTAGGAGAGAGCTGGCTGTACTTGTCCTCTGACCTCACACATGGACTACCCCCAGGCAATGATTAAATGTAAGAAAACAAAGGATAAATTTCCATTGTCTAGTTTTTTAATAAGCTAGAATAAAATCTAATGCAAATAAAATTTTGGATAAGTCTCAGATGGATATGTTTTTAATGGCCCAGCTGACCCACCAGTAAGACATACTTGCCAAGTTTGCAGACCTACTTACTCATGGGAAGGGAAGCACTGGAATAGAGACATGGAGAAAGGAGATGATGGCTGGGTGTGTCTGGGTGCTTACTAACCTCATATGCAAATTAGGCAGAGGACATTTATACAGAGAAGATGCATATGGTCTACCCAATCCCTTCTGGAGTCTGAGAAGCACCAAAGTTGAGTTGGGTCCCTTTGCAGCTCACTCCAGATGAACTAATACAATTGGGGTGCCAGGATAAGGGTGGTATGCAGTATTTTAAAACGCAATCCTATGTCAATGCACTTGTCCTTTTCAGGCCATTGCAATATGAAAGCATTGTAATGTAAGACCATTCAGACTAAATAGATAAAATCTTGCAAAGTCTGTCTATAACACTGTATGCATTATGACTAGTTGCACTTGCTTTTGATGCTAGGATGTGATTTCTACTGTCCCCCAGAAATGTTGCCAATGCACTGTGGACCAGAGTTTGCTGGAGACCCTTCAGTGGATGCAAACTAGAGGGAAATGTGGGTTTCCAGTACTTTGAAGAAGTTCATGGCTTTCCTGAGCGAGCTGATGGCTTCTGGGGAGGTTGACAATTGCTAGGTGGAGTGGCAGAGGGATGATTTTGTCTAACAGTAGATCCTTGCTAGCCTATATCGCTCTCTTTAATAATGTAGCCTGTTGAATAATGGGGGTGGATACTTGGAGCACTGGCAAAAAAAAAGAAGAAAAAAAATAACAGTTCTCCTAAACTATTATGTTTCCTCAGAAGAGTTAGAAAAAATAAGTTTCTAGAAGTTCACAAACAGGTGTTCCTTCTCCTCCTCCTCCTGTTCCCTTCCCTTCCTCTCCTCCCCATCACTATTTGAGGAGGATTGCAAACAAAGAGTACCTTCTGTGTAGAAGGCATCCTAACACAGAAGAGACGCCTGTATAACAAATCCCAGCCTACAAATCCATGCCAGAGTCTTCCCCATGCACGACACTGTGGGGGCCACCAAATAGTCTTTATACAAAGGTCACCAGTGACCCGAATGGTGGGTACACATTTCTCCACCACGCTACTTGCCTATACGATTGTATGCACCGGTGTCTGCTACGGGCTTTGAGAACATGAAGGATTCCTTGCGTCCATTTAGATAGCTTCCCCCTTAAAAGCTTTGCGGGAACAATAAATATACTTTCGTGGCCCAATTAACTACTCCTTTAATTGTCACTCTGTACTTTCCTATTTGGAGCTCTGTGTTGGCTCTGAATTCAATCTGTGGCACAGGACTAACTGTGTGACCTCTTCGTGACAAGTAGGGACAAGGGTCTCCTGCTAGCTTGGATCAATGTGATCCCTTAGTAAGAATTAATTTAAAAGAACTGCATGCCACTTCACATGTCCATGGCCTTCCCATGCTGTGCTCCAAAGCAGTGGCTTTTGGGGAAAGTTGGTCAGACTGCAGTAGAGAGCATCTTTGGTTCTTGTTTCCACATAACTGGATTTCGGTCCTCTGAATGAGGTCATAGATGGAGATATGTGAACATCTGTATTTCCATCTGTTTTCTAAAGGATGTAGCCATAGCTTTAAGTAGAATGTGATGCATTGTAACAAAAATACAGGATGCTCTAACCATAGGTAATTATCACTCGTACCAGCTCTTTGAGGTACTATTCCCACACCATGAGACACAGGGATGAAAGAACTGAGTGAATCAGAAGAAAGGTAGGTAGGGGACCCCAAATGCTATAAGATGTGGAGGATTATTTTTGTTTTCTATAGCCCAGTAGGGTAACCTATTTATATTTATCTGTAATGCATTTCAAACTAACGAGAGGGGTATAAATGTTCCCAGCACAGAAACAATACATGTAAAGGGAATGAATGTGTTTACAACTTCGATCTAATCATCATACACTGTAGGCATGCATCTAATTATCATATGATACCAGGTAAAGATATACAAATTCTATTATCTTCTATTATCTGTGTTTGCCCATGTCTCTTTGTTCCAAGGGACTACCAGTACATTAAATAGTAAGACTGAGAGCTTCTTGAACCTCTGCAAATGATTTGGGCATAGATCAGCCATAAAAGCTGTGCACAGTAGGGGTTTTAGGATAACTGTGAGCCTGCCAGTTAGTGGAATGAGGCTCTTGGTACATTTGGATCTTAAATAGCTCTGATGCTTTCCTGATGTCTGTTTGGCCTTTTGTCCTAATGACAGTCACCCTCTATGCTGTCTTTTTACTTCCTTTGAAACATTACAACAACTTATTCTTCTGTTGTTTTGATCCAAATTTTTGAGATTTGAACTTAATTTTGTCAGTAAGAGTTGGGCATATTCTCCCCCCCCAAAAAAAACCCAGGAGGTGGTGGTGCAAGCCTTTAATCCCAGCACTCGAGAGGCAAGAGCAGGCAGATCTCTGTGAGTTCAATGCCAGCCTGGTCTACAGAGTGAGTTCTAGAACAAGCACAAAAGCAGACAGAGAAACACTGTCTCGAGAAACCAAAACCCCAACCAACCAACCAAACAAAAAGAGTTGGGCATAGGATGATAGGATCATCACTGGGCGGGCTGTTGGTAGTGGTCTTGAGAGGAGGATTCCTCTTCAGCTTCTGAAATTCAGTCAAGGGAAGGAGGTCATTATTAGGTTGCTTACCTATCCCTGCTCCATCAGAATGTTAGAGAGTTGCCTGTGCGCTGGATGGCACCCGTTCAGAGAAAGTGAAATCACACGCTTCTTTTTCCCCCTATAGCTTATTTCCAGATGACAATATCAGAGCAGCTTGAGGAGTTTGTAGTGCCCAAGAATAAATGGTATTCAAATTATTAAATTAAGTAGTCAAAAACTTCTTTGGATGTTTTTGCTTTCTGTCTTGATGAAATTCGCATTTTTGTGTTTTGAAGTAGGTGGCATGTAGAAGTCATTTTCATTCTGGGCCTTGCAGCACGAACTTCTGTCCTTCAGAATATTCTAAGACCCCAGCATGAAAATGCAAAGCCTGGGCAATATTTGTGGTTCAAGTTTCATGTTTCCCTCTTGTAGGGAATTTGCAAATTCCAATACTTTTCTATGTTTTGTGGGTTATTTTTCTAGAAGGACCATCAAGGTCCCGACAATATGGCTACACAACATTGTTTTTCACTATGGCAAGATGCAACCTGGTTCCCAAACTAGCATCTCCAATCAGAGTTATATTGCCAGGTATCATTCTATACAATAAGGACTTTAAAGCTTTTGGATGCTGGAGCACAAAAAAATCTGAGTGTTTTCGAACATCATGGGTCAGTTTGCCTCGCAGGAATGTGCGTAGCACATACGTGAATTTGGAGTGGCAACATAAACTCCAGAGTGAACTGAATCTGTACAAGTGAGAGTCAGACGGCAGAGTCATTTTCATACTCTATAAGAAAAGAACACGAGATAGGGGATCTGCTCTTAGAGATGGGTACATCAAAACAGCCTCAGATGCCATCCACGAGGTGAACAGCCACCTGATAGAGATAGGTGATATGGGAAGAAAGTTAGTTTACTAAAAAGAATAAACAGAATCACAAAAAGCAGACACGGAGGCAGGAAAGTTAAGGAGAACAGAGGGTATTTCTGAGGAAGGAACACAGAGCTCTCATCTTCACAGGAAACATTGGAGTCACTAGTGAAGACCATTGTTGGTGAAGGCTGCTTGTTTGTTCCCAGCCATCTCGACTTAAAATAATCACACAGAAACTATATTATTTGCAATACTGTTTGGCCAATAGCTTAAGTGTCTTTCTAGCTAGCTTTTATATTTTAACCTATTTCAATTATTTTATATTTTACCATGAGGCTCATTGCCTACCAGCAAGGTTCCAGATGGTGCCTTGCATCTTTCTCCTGTGGGCAGCTACATGGCATTTCATTGACTCTGCCTTGTAACATGAGGGCCTACTTGTGGGGGTTTCTGTCCTGTCCAGTTCCCACAGCTGGCAAGTCCCAAAGAAAATCACA
>LOJH01048808.1:0-12968 GCA_001685095.1 Ellobius talpinus
CAGCCCCTTTGGATATTAGTATGGTAATTTCTCAGAAAATTAGGAAACAACCTTCCTATATATATATATATATATACATGTGTGTACACACACATACAAATACATAGGATATTTAGAAAGTGTGAAGAATCTAGATATAAACACATCAGAGTAAATGCCCTAAAAGACATGGAAGGTACTCGATATAAAAAAATGTTGTCATGAATGAAATATGCAGGGCTGGGTAAACTTCTCAGTCAGTAAAACACTTGCTCTGAGAGCCTGAGGACCTGAATTTGGGTCCCACCACCCACCGTCTGCCCAGAAAGAAGACACAGGTTTGCGATGGTAGTGATGGGGAGCAGGGGGCAGACAGGTCATGGGGCCTCAGTACAGACAGTCGTCAGCAACAACAAGTTCATGTCAGTGGAAGACACTTTCTCAGGAAGTGCAGTGGAGAGCAAAGGACACGAGCCAAACTCTGGTCTCCAAATGCATACACACAGGCTAATGCACTATATACATGTACACACCGGCACACACACACACACGCACACACACACACACGCACACACACACAGGAAATACTTAAAGAAATGAGGAGAATGATGAGTCATGGAGGTGGTGTCAAATCTTTGATGGCCAACGTACAGATTCTATCCAATTTAACCAAATTTGAACTCTTAAAAAATACTCTGAACTATTCTATTTTTTGTTTTGTTTTGAGCGAACTTAGAGAGGTTACCTTGAAATGTGATTGAAGCATTATACCATAAATTAGCAACAAACAAACAAACTCTCCTAAGAGCTGATGGGAGAAAATCTGTAAACTCTGACACCGAGATATAACACTAAATTATGGAAGTAAAAATGTAATCTTAATGTAGCAAACAAGACAGATGCATCAGTAGAGAAGCAGTAGAAACAGACATGAACACATAAGGACATTTGGCTTAAGACAAAGAAACAATGCAAAGTGAAGGGGTCTTGGTAAATGTTTGAGCGATATTACTCTCCACACTGAAATAATGAAGCAACTTCTACCACTCTCCCTGCCTACACACAAAGCGGTTCATGTTGATAGTGGGCTTGAATATAAATATCAAAACAATAAAGCCACTGGAATATGACATAGAATGGCTTTATAATCTCTAAGTAGGAAATATTTAAATAAGACTCAGAAAGCATTAACCACAACAGAAAAATTGATTTAACTATATTAAATTTTAAACTATAATCCCATCAGAAGAAAAAAGAAATATACAGCTTGTGAAAATCTATTTTAATATATAACTAAGAATGAGACAACACTAAGAACATTAAAATATTCCCAAATTCAAGAAGAAAACAAAGACAATCTTGCCTCATACAAATAGCTCATCACCCAAGTAGGAATTACATAAGACATCATGACTTCCAGCAAAGATGTGTAGATGGACTTTTGGGGGGTTACCAGCTCACAAAAACAATGATATGGAGACTTATTATTAATTATGAAAGCTTGACCCTAAGCTTAGGCTTGTCCTTAACTAATTTTCATAACTTAAATTAAATCTTTTAGCATACATTCTTTTACCTGGTTCAGTTATCTTTACTCTGTACTGCCCATCCTGCTCCCTCAACATCTGGTGACTCTGCCTTTTTTCCCCAGCACTCTTTCTCTCTGCTCGGAAGGCCTACCTATCTCTCCTGCCTAGTTATTGGCCATTAAGCTTTTTTATTAAACCAATCGCAGCAATACATCTTCACAGTGTGCAAATATCCCACAACAGAGATGCTAATGATGTGGGAGTCCCCTCTGTGTGCTGTGATTACCATTAATAAATAAAGAAACTGCCTTGGCCTGTTGATAGGGCAGAACTTAGGTAGGCAGGGAAAGTTAGGCTGTATGTTGGGAGGAAGAAGGGCGGAGTCAGAGAGGGACACCACGAAGTCGCCACCACTGGAGACAGACGCGCTGAAACTTTGCTGGTAGGCCACAACCTCATGGTGATGCACAAATTAACAGAAATGGGTTAAATTAAGATGTAAGAGTTAGCCAATAAGAACTTAGAACTAATGGGCCAAGCAGTGATTTAAATAATATGGGTTTTGTGTGATTATTTCGGTTCTGGACAGCTGGGACAAACAAGCGGGCCCTCTTCCTTCATGCTAAAGTATCAAATCTCTTCATTTCAGGGAAGTCCATATATACAGTAACAATGACTATGACATGGCAGTGATGCCAGTATGAACCCACCACCTTGGTCTGGTGGCAATACCAAGGGTTGGCAAAGAAATGGAGCAGTTATGACTTTCATGTATTATGGAAGGGATGCAGTCTTGTAAAACCTCTTTAAAAGCTTAACAGTGCTGGCTGACTCTGAAGAGCCATATGACCTTTCCACTGATAATTTTGTAACCCCAAAACATTTACTTGTAGATAACAGATTATACCCAAAGACTCTCCAGAGTAAAAGACTTCAGAATGGGTTCAATGAGAAACAGTCAAGTGTTCAGCAATAATAGAAAAGATAAAATACTATGCTCCATATTCAAATCTGGAATGTTATATAGCACCACAAGCATACTTAGAAATGCATGAACAAGTTTTAAAGACACAACATTAAGTAAAAGACACTAGTTGAATGAGTAGTTCATGTTAGTTCACACCTTGATCACAAAGTACCACAGATTGGTCAGCTAAAACAGAAACTTACTTCTCACAGAGGTGAGGGGGTCGATTTATGAGGTCATAATGCCAGCAGAACTGTGTCTGGTGATGTCTCCCGATTCATTCTGTGTCTCCACACAGTTCATGAGTGAGGTGGCTCTTTTGTGATTTGTTTTGCTAGGACGCTGTCCCATTCATGAGACTTAATTCCTTAAGCTATCACTGGCTGCTACACTTGGATAAACATTACCCAGGCTTAGAGACCAGCAATCCATGGTGTTATTCAGAACATTTGAATCCTGGAGCTATTGGGAGAACATTGTCAGGGACAATGTCCCCTTGAAGGGAATACTGATGTTCCAGTCTCTCTTTTCTTTGCTTTCTAGGCACTCTGGGTTGAAGGAGTTAACTCATCACAATCCACTCTAATGTTTATCACCTCTCCATAAGCCCAAAGCAACAGAACCAGAACCTCTAGAGCTTTCAACCAAAGTAATCCTTTCCTCTTTTTAATTTGATTATCTCAGGTGATTTGTCATAATAGTGAAAAGCTGACTACAGTGGTAAGGTTAGCATATCAACATACAACTCTGTATAGTGGACACAGCTCTTTTGAACATCTTATCTCTCTTCTTCCACTTCCCTAGGTTGGTATTACAGGTATGTGCAACCAAGACCAGTGTCTAAAGTCCTAGGAATCAAACCAAGACCTCATACACACTAGACAGACATTCTGCCAACTAGATCCATCAGCAGTCACAAATCATGATCCATGAGCCACTATGATAGTTTATGCTTACAGTTGGAGTACTAGGAGGCTGAGAAAGGGAAGCCATGAGCCCCAGGCCTAAGTGGTCTACACAGCAATTTCAAGGCCAGCCTGGGATACTTAGTGAGGCTCTGTTTCTAAAATATAATGAAAATAATAAAATGAAACATGTCTCAGAAAGCTAGAGAAAGCCCTGAAAGGAAATGACAGAGCAGAGTTGGGTCAATTTTCCTGCTGAAAACCATTTGTCTTTTTAAAATATTAGTTTTTTATATAAAATATTAGTTTTAAAACCCTAGGTTTCAGACTCCCATACATAACTGACCAAGTCAGAAGCAAAGTGCCCAGCTCCATGAATCTGTATTCTGTGCAGTGTTTTCAAAGATGCCCTGAAGCACAATGAGGTACAAAAACCACTTCACTAAATCACACTTCACTTTCCTCAAAGGAGAAGGAATTATTAACCCATCCCTATTGAAGGTCTCACATCTTTGCTTGATTGCAAAAGAAAAAAACATTTTGACAGTTTGAAAAAAGGTACCTAAGTGTCCTGGAGCCCAAAGCAGATGTTCAGTGTGAGTGGAAACTGCCTCTGAGTATAGTGGCATTTCAGCTGTATTTTAAATAAATAAAGACTGCCTGAAGATCTGATAGTAAAACAGTCCCACTGGTCAGCCTTACAGACAAGATTATGGTAACACACACCTTTAATCTCAGTAGTCGTGAAGACACACACCTTTAATCCCAGTAGCTACACTAGTTGCCATAGAAACTGGATGGTGTATGCCTTTAATGATGGTGTGTCACGCCTTTAATCCCAGCCCTAGAGAGGATTATAAAATGGGAGGAGACAGCTCTAGGCATGCAGAATCCATCTGAGATTCCTGGAGGCAGGATCGCATTTTCAGACTGAGGTGGAGGTAAGAGCCAGTGACTGACTGTTTGCTTTCCAGATCTTCAGCTTGAACCCCAATTTCTGACCCTGAATTTTTATTGATCATGCTTTTATTAACCATTCTTCACCTGAGTCTGGGGTAGATGTTTGGACCGTGCAAAGGAAAAGCATTAGAAACATTGACAGCACACTGAGGCAGCCTGTCCACTGTCAGTCATTAGAAACTGATGTGGGATTTCCCTCTTTATGCTGTGAATATATTTTGTTACCATTGTTTATTAGAGAAGCTGTTTTGGCCTATGGCAGAGCAGAATAGAGCTAGGTGGAAAAACTAAACTGAATGCTGGGAGAAAAGGCAGAGTCAGAGAGACAGCATGTAGCTGCCGAAGGAAAAGGACATTGGAACCTTACTGGTAGGCCACAACCTCATGGTGATTAATAGAAATGGTTAATTTAAGATGTAAGAGCTAGTTAGGAATACACCTAAGCTATTGGCCCAACACTGTTGTAATTAAGATAGTTTCTGTGTCATTATTTGGGTCTGGATTGCTGGGAATGAAAGAGCAGGCTCCGTTTATAATAAACATTGACATCACAGTGAGGCAGTCTGTCCACTGTCAGTCATTAGAGACATTGACATCACAGTGAGGCAGCCTGTCCACTGTCAGTCATTAGAAACAACACTGACATCACATTGAGGCAGCCTGTCCACTGTCTGTATCTCATAAGAAGTACTTTTATCAGTGTTTAGTTGTTATGAAGTGTTTCTGAGTCATACAAGAAACCATCTTCTTAGGAATTCTGTATTTATTTTTCATGTATGTCTTTGCTAAATCTCCTTGAGTATTGCTGCATAGCTCAGTTTTTCTAAAGTTAACTCCAGATTAAAGTGTCAGGGATAAAACTAAAAGCATATTCTTGAATATTCCATCTCAGTGAAGAATACATGACTTAGTGTGCTAGATGGTTTCTCTCTAACAGTAATGATGCTGCCCTACCAAAGAGGTATATGTGCCAAAGAGGATACAGGTGACAGACTATGAAAGAAGTGAAGAAGCAGATCATGGAGATGAGTTATCTGAGAGTATTACAGATGCAGGTAAAATGCATATATGAATTCATGAGCAATAGAAAAAAAAACCCAGTGTGACTCTTTGGTTGAGTTCTATGACCACATCACCGTAAGATCAGGCCATGTGGAATACAGTGTTACAAGCATTTCAGAGCACGCAGACACCTGGAGCCAGAGCTTGAGCATCGTGTGACTGCTCCCCCAGAGGGCAGTGGGTGCTCTGCTGTCATTACATTGGAGAACGACACGGATGTGAGTGAAGAGTGGTGGCAACTGGCTCAGCTGTGCTCTTCTCCTCTGCACCTGCAGATCTGCAGCCCACACTCTGCCTAGCAGCTCTACGCTGTGATAATACCAGGATGCACTCTCCACTCTGAGTCTTTGAGCATCTTCATGATTTACAGGGATGCCACACAACAACACAGCTCCCACTAAAGTCCCTGTGAGGAATTGTTCCTACGTGGTGAGACAGCAAATCATACCTGGTTGGAGATGACAACTGGGCTCATGGACAAAGGACAGATTATTATTTTTTAATTTCCAGAATACTAGCACAAAAGAATAACCAAGCGTTTCAGAGGTAGAATTTTAGGTTCGTATGTGAAAATGTTAAGAAACTTAAAAATAGATGTAAAAAGAGAAGGCTCTATTGAAATAACATAAAAATTCTGTTATAACTCCAGTGAGAAAACTATCAGTGAGTCTTGATTAGTTTTAAGAACATAATATGTATTTGAGGTCTGTAGTACATGAGCTAATTTTCAATGAAAGTAGAAATTGAAAATTAAGCCTTACGGGAGACTGAGAGTTGAATGTAAGTAAATTTAAAGTAGAGAAGTGCTGTGGGACAATGCTTTTGTACACTGTAAAGATTTGTCACTCATATTAATTTAATAAAACACTGATTGGCCAGTAGCCATGCAGGCAGTATAGGTGGAGCGACCATACTAAAAGTTCTGGGAAGAAAACAGGCAGAGTCAGCAGTCAGATGCAGAGGAAGCAAGATGAGAATGCCTCACTGTTAAATGGTACCATACTACGTGACTAGATGTGGGGGAGAATTATGGGCTAATTTCATTTGTAAGAGCTAGTTAATAATGAACCTGAGTTAATAGGCCATCCAGTTTATAATTAATGTAGGCCTCTATGTGTTTCTTTGGTACTGAATGGCTGTGGGACTGGGCAGGACAGAAGCCTACATCCACAGAGAATGTTACATTGGGTTAGAAAGGGAATGGTGAGGAGACAGAAATGATCAGTGACAAGGGAAAGAGGGTAAATTAAAATGGAGGGGGTATGATAAAGCCTCATAGGAACCTACTACCTTCCTTGTAAACTAAATTAAAAATTGTTAAGAAAAGTTTGAATACCTCATATGGCAACATAATGTTGCTGCTTCCAGAAGCAGAAATGCTAAACAAAAATCCTTTTACCTGCGTGGGATACCTCTGCAGGAGTTTAGTCAAGAAGGTCCAATAGCATTCTCCACAACAGGCTGCTGCCTCTCTTCTTGGTTGTCTTCCAGAATGGACTGATAAGACTTTATTGCCTAAGACACCACACACCATGCCTGCAAGATATGGAAAACTCAAGCTGGACTTGAGCCCAGAATCTTCTTCCTGCTGGTAAATTTCAAAGTGCTTTAAGGTGTTATGCAGGCTGCTGAGATGGGAATGACATCACTATCTTATTCATCACTGAACTCCATGGGCCCACATGTGCAAAAGTGGCATCGCTGTCATAGAGATAACCAAATGCTCGTTGATTGATGTGACTCCTGGTCCTGGTGCTGTAAGCCTGGTTAAAAAAATTCATGCCTCAGGAAGTCACTGGTACATTAAGGATAATTAGTACTGATGATAGCTAAATATATATATATTGTCAAACTGCTTTCTAAGTATGTAAGTTTATACTCTTAGACAAAGGCCCAATCAGAGAAGCTTCTATATGCAGTGAATGCAGAGGCTCGTAGCTGCCCCAAATTCTAAGAATAAGTGACAGATGAGAACTCATCTCCTCAAAGGGAGACTCAGGGAACATTGCAGAAGAAGGGATGGAAAGAATATAAGACCCAGAAGACAGAGGGAAGGGCACTGAAATTCTCTTCTCTCAACAAAACACAGCGGATGCAATTGTGAACTAAGAGGAGTTGCAATTACTTGCACTGGGCCTCTTTAAGACAGGCCCCTTTTGACAGTCAGTCTTGAGTAAGGGAGAGACTCATGGGGCCCTAAGCCTTGATACTGAACTATAGGTTACAGATAGAATCTGGGAGAGGAAGAGTCAGATTCCTCAGTTGTGTGTCAAAGTGCCCCCGCAGATAGTTCTAATTCTATGGTTACACAAAAGGCCCTGATCAAATCTAGAAGGGCAAATCCAAAACCAAAAGGCATTAAGGTGGAAACAACATTAGCAGGGAAGGGGAATGTGCAGGGTAGGGAGCGAGCTAAGAAAAGGTGGAGTGAAAGCAACGTGAATACATTACGCACTTGTGAAATTGTCAAAGAATGAAACGTAATAACTTTTTTAAAGAGAGGGAAAAAATAAGTGGAGTTAAGTTAGATCCCACTCGCATATTAATGTTTCCAGAGCACAGGGATTTTTAAGATGTGTCCACCAACTTTCTGGCATCAAATGATTAAAGCAGTGTAATTTTGTTTGTTCAGTAGCAAATATAAGAAAGCTGAAGATGACAAAGCAACAATGTCACGTCTCATTGGAATGTTATGATCCTCGAATGAACCACATAATAATTTCCTCTCCTCCCTGACAGATTTGCACAAGAGGAAATGAAGAAACTGAGTTAGCTCTGTAGTATAACATATCCAGTGGCTATAGACTATAGAGTGCTCAGTGAAATATTTTTCTAGAAATAACAAAAGAAGTAATTATGGAACATTATATGTAATAAGAAAAGGAAAACTATTCCACTTAAATTTGCTTCCTATAGTACTTTAATTAAGGGAATATCTCTAACTGAACCTAGCTTGCTACTTGAAAGGCAAGTAAATTTAACTAAACATCCAAATAGAAAGCAGAGGATATAATATACATTTTGTGACCTTGAGCAGTAGCATCTTGTTCCTTCTTTGGACCCCCAGGCACTGGAATAACATCCTCTCTGGCCCAATATCTTTCCAGTTAAAAGTTTCCAGGGACAAGTTACAGGATTTTGTATTGTTTCCTTTGAAAATTGCAACCACATATTTTAATGAAGATAGGACTCTTGTCAAATGCATAGTTATACAAAGCAGAAGTCAATAGGGAATAAACAAAATAGTACATTCGTAGTACAACATAGGGTATTACAAATGGTATACGGCAACAGCATATTTATATGCAATCAATCATGCATTAACATTTGACATAAAGATTAAAAAGTAAAAAAAAATGAGTCAGTAAGGAAAAGAAACATTTTCTCCACTGAAGTTATACAAATTCTTTTCATAAAACAACATGGAAAAAGCCTGTCTTTGCTATCTTTTCAGAAGAGAAATGCCTTTCTTTTTGGTTTATTTTTCCATATGGAGAAATCTCCCCAAAGGCAAAACTTCCTGGCTTTTTGTTCCATAATTTTTCTAGAATGGTGCTAAGAGCATTAATTCATGAATCGGCAGAATTTATCATCTACAAATGTGTATGAAGGTTGTTCTCTACCCTGGACTATTCATGACAGTAATAAATGGTATGCTGTAGTACTCTACGGAATTAAAAATGTCGTGATTATGCCCTTCAATTTCCCTGATCCATGGTCCCTCACGGTAATTAACAGCAAACCCATTTTGTCCTACACTTGGGCCTCACACCTTGGCATTGCTTGTATCACATATAAATGCTTCATTCACTGTATGTGTGTGTTAATTTTTCTAATGTCATGTGCGCAGAAGGATACTTTTTTCCCCTCAAATTCGCATATACATTTCTTGTAAAACAATTAAAAATTGTCAAAGTTTAACCTAGATTATAGAGGATGTAAAGATAGGAAATAGTAATGACTCTCGAATATATGAAGGATTTTTGTAAGATGGGAATTACTCTGTCATCTTAGAGAGAAATAAATTTTTATTAATTATAGAGGAAAAAATTAAAATAACCAGAAGTAAAGTAATTTCTTCATTTATTATTAGGAATCACATACAAGACACTGAAGACAGGATCCCTTCCATCATGACATCTGCTCCTGGGGGGAAATGACAAGCACATCAGAAGCACACCATGTGAGCACACTGCTCTTGGGAACCAAGAATATGACTGGGTCACACATAGGACTGCTCCCCAAGGTCAGGGAGGGTGAGATGAGTTCCCAGAGGGGCTGGTATTGAGCTGACAACTAAACAGAACTGAACTAATTCATCCAAGGGCATGGGACGGGGGAGGCTGTGGTCACACAGTGTTCCCAGCAGTAGCAAGAGCACTTGGGAACAGTCAAAGAAGAATATTTAGAGAGCCTTGACCTTATTCTAAAGAGATGAGCAATCCCTGGCAGCAGAAAAAAAAAACCCACATCAAAAGCCTAATCTTAAAATGCCAGTAACAAATGTAATGTGAAGGATGGAGGGGGAACGGACGAGGGCACGAGGACAGCGAAGGGTGGATGGGAATTGGATTGTACCTGGAGGGCAGGAAAGTATGGGGGTGCTGAGCTGCACACTGTGTGGGAGCAGCAGAAGGTGCAGAGCACCACGGGGTCGTCAGGCTGCTCTGCAACAGTTCTGGTATTGCTGGAACTTCACTGACACCTTGACGCTTCCAGACTCCTTCCTGAGGCTCCTTAATCTGGCCCAACAGACCTGGTAGGGAAGTCATTGCTGAATGAGATTGGGAGCTTTAACTGGTGGTCAGCTAAATCAACTGTGCATCTCCATCAACTGCTCCAGTGCTTTGGGAATGCTTGATGAGGAAATGCTGAGGACTGAGTCAAATGTGATGAGATAAAGCTGTTGACAAGTCCATTTTCAAAATAGCACCATGACTTGGAATTTAGCATTCCCCAGAGAAATTTTAGAGACATGGGGGCTATTACCAGGGGTCATTAGAGATAAGTGGAATAAGTGGAGGCAATTTGCTTGAGTTATAGCTAGTTATTTTACTTCTCCGCATGCATTTGTTTGTGTGTGTGTGTGTGTGTGTGTGTGTTCACCTTTTGGTTTTTTAAATATCATCAAAGTTAAGTAACAAACAGATTAAATTGAAATATCTACTGAAACCCATCAGGCTCTCCCTGTCCTCCTCAGAGTTAAGGCTGCCCAGAGCTACCATTTTCTTTCCTCTGTCATTCATTTCTCCTCACACTCAATTATTTCTTTATGCATTTTATAAACTATATATTTAGTCCAATCATACTAAAGACAATTTTTCTCTTTCTTACTTTCACTCTTTTTTTCTGTAAAAGTTAAGAACATATGAATCATTTAGAAAATGACAGTCACTGAGGCTCAGACGAGACTGTCCCTGGGCCTTGTCACTGCCGCCATATTCAAAGTTCTTTTATCTGAAAGATTCATTGAGCTCCCTTCTAGAAATAACACTCACCAAATTTTGTTTTCCTGAAATTCTGGAGATTAAACTCAAGGGTCTGCATGCATGGGGCAAATGTTCTGAGCTACATACTCCTTGACATGTACTGAATTTCAGCACGACACATGGCTAATAGTTTATGATCTTGTGTCTCAGTCACAGGATGGGTGTGGGTGGAAACAAGTGACTTTTTAAAAAGGAAGCACAAACACTAAATTCTTTCATTCCTTCCTAAAATCTGGAAATTAGTTCTCTTATTTTCTACTCATCATCTGCTTGCTTGGCTCACCCAGAGAAGCCCTTAGAAAATCACATTGGTCTGTTCTCAATCCTGGTTGTCTTTCTCCCATAACTCTCAGGGATTTTATTTTAGGAAATTCAGAGGTCAGTTAATCCACAAGTACAGCCCACATGTTCTAGCTCAGTTAACTAGAGATCAGGAGAGACTTGGGGCAAAACTTAAAGAGATTGCTGAAGCTCTTTCTTGCTACAAGCTTCCCTTGAAGAATTATTGGGAAAGTTTCTTTGGGATTACTGAGTGCCTGTCTATTATTGGGAAAGTTTCTTTGGGATTACTGAGTGCCTGTCTCTAGATTTTTCAGTGCTAATGCCTGTAAATAAAAACAGGAATTACCTCAATTCCTGAAAAGAAAATGGGTGAAAGTTTTTAGTGTAAAACAGCTTCATGCATTTCTCTAAAAATTGGATCATGATGGCTGTAATTCAGGGAGTCAGAGGAGAGGAGAATGGGGTAATGGGGTTCCCATTTTATACAATGCTTCCCTGTTACTCCTGATGCTGTATCTGCAATTCTGTCTTTAAAGAAATAAATGGATTTGGGGATTGTTAGCAAAATTATTATTAGTTTTCTAAATGGAAAACTTTATACATACATACATACATACATACATACATACATACATACACAAATACATACATACACACATCCATACATATACACATACATACATACACATGCACACATGTACACTGAGATGGGGTCTTGCTATGCAGCTATAGCTAGTCTGAAACATTCTAGCCTTGAGACTGTGATTCTTCTGTCATACCTTCCCAAGTGTAGAGATGTTAGGCCACACAGTCGTACCCAGCTAAAATGTCCTCTTGGTAGGAAGAACCATTCTGCTATTTTGTTTTGCATGGCTGAGGACCAGATCCAGTAGGGGTTTTTTGTTTGTTTGTTTGGTTTTTTTTTTGCATGCTAGTCAGCTTCTGTACGTCTGAGCCCTACCCCGAGGTCTTGAAATGGAATGCTCTACGCTTCTTCATCGGTGCTCAAAGAGACAACTCTGGAATAATTGCTAATTTTGCATACTTCTTTGATTATTTCATTCATATCTTCTTGCTTACATTTTCTTATTTATTTTGTTATTGACTAAGCAAATACTGAGCATGATATTTTAGAATATATAATTACCAATAGTTTTCTCAGTTTCTTTTATTTTTGAATGACATATTTAGCATGTAAAACGTCATACAAAATTTTCCTTTATTATGAACAGTGAATATGCAAATGCGCCAAGCACACAGAAATCACAGAAAAATGAATGCTCACCTGTTATTAAAACAAGTTTGTAACGTTTGTAATCTGTCTGAATACAAAACCTACCAGACAAACTTCTAAAGCCAGTGTGAAAATTGTACCATCACTGGAAGAACGTGGAAGAAATACTAAAATTTTGTAATCTCTTTAGGAACTCACCTAGCTCTCCAACTCATTGCAATGCTCTGTTAGCTGCCCCGTAGGGATCCATAAAAACAGTTCTGCTTGGAAAACTCTAACTACTAGTGCAGAAGGGAATTGTGTCGGGTTTATTTAGTCATGACATAGAGCCTAGAGGAAGGCAATAAAATCTCTGATGCTCCCAGAAAGGCAGAAGTTTAGCGCATGAAAGCAAAAGTTCTAAAAAGGCCTTTACTTCTGATTCAAGTACTTTAAGGGGGGACAAGTAGTCATGGAATAAAGGAGAGCAGAGGGCATTATAGGATTCTGCAGGCAATAAAAACAAAATCATGCCAATGAAAACTGGGCAAAGGATGTTAAAAATACACTATAGATGACCAT
>LOJH01048809.1:0-12968 GCA_001685095.1 Ellobius talpinus
CAGGCGCGGCTTCTCCGCCGGGCCGTGGGGACGTCATGCGGGGGGCCGCGAGCTGGCCAGACGCTCGGTCTTTTTCAGCACCGGTGCATTCCGCCATTCGCCGACGGTGGTCGCGGTCTCGCTAGCTGGCGGGCTTGGCTCTTGCCCAGTTGTCCCTGAGTAGCCCTCAAGTCTGGATGTCGGTGAGCCTGAGGATACCACTAGGAGGTAGAAGGATGACAGAAGGGACGGGGACGAGCCCCCTCCCATCACTCCCTAAAGCGCGGCCCTGGTCCCGGGCGCCCCCTCCCCCTCCCCGGTCTGGCCTGCCAGCGCCGGGCGAACCGGCTCGGGTTGTCACTCGACGCCTACTAGTGGCCGGGGAGGCTCCAGTGCGCAGGCTCCGGGCACCGGATAAAAGCGGAGCTGGCGAGTCCGGCGCGGTCACGATGGAGGAGCAAGAAACGGAAGAGGTCGGGGGGAGAAGCCGCAGACAAAAAATGCCAGCCTCGTCAGCGCCGCCTCCCTGCCTCCGTGTAAGGGGTAAAAGCTGCCGTGGCCGCCGCCGGTACAGTCGCCGCCGCTGCCTCCTATATTTCCCCGCCGCGGGACAGTGTGCTGGGAGGGGAGCGGGAGTTCGTTTGTGTGGCGGTGATTAAACGAGGGGGAGGGCAGAACTAGTTTCTCGAAGCGGAAAGGGGAGACCGAGGACTGAAACGGGCTTCCCCCTGAAAAAAAAAATCACAGCGATTACGGATCTTGCTTGAGGGGGGCCTTTCCCCGAAATGGCGGTTTCCGTCTTCTTGGCCCCCAGCACGACCTTGGGTGCTCTATGAGAAGAGTGGGGAGAGGCCGAGCGGTGTCGGCAGCCAATCGGCGCCCGGTGAGTTCGGTCGGGCGCGTCGGGATTGGCTGGCGATGACCTCATGCTGCAGCAGCGGGTGGGGCCGGAGTCGTCGGGGGATTCTGTAGCAAAGGCAGAGAGGGAGAAGTGATGACGGCGATCGTTGTTGCCGCGGCCTCTTTGGAACCCAAGCGGCGGCGAAGGAAGGCGCAAGGCTCTTCCCTGGTCATTTGCTCCTCTCCCTGCGCGAGGTGAGGGCCCCGGCTCGGCCTCTGCGAGACTTTGGGGCGCTAGCGCGGCCGTGGAGGCGCGATTTCTCCTATGACTTTTGTAACTGCGTCAGGGCAAGATGGCGCTGGGTCTCCTTGGGGCGCGGGGGGAGAGGCACGTCCACCGCCGCCGCAACGCATGTGACCGGCTGCATTCCTGTGGGGTTTGGCTGCGACCCAGGCTGGGGCGGGGGAGGGGACGGTGGTGTGGTCGGCGTTGGCTGCCTGAAGAGGAAGAGATGACTGTTTGGAAGCGCTTCCCCTCCCCCACACAGCGGGACAGCTGCACCTCCCGGGGGAAAGCCCCCGAGGGACACGCCTTTCGGGGTGTGCCAGCTGTTGGTGGAGGAGAAGGTTTGACGCCCTATTTTCTCTTCTGCCTTTCTCCTTGCTAAATGTACTTACATTATGTAAGGCGGCAGTTCCGTCCTGTGATCCAGCTAGGAAGCCCTGAGGGTCACTGGGCCGGGTAACAAGGACAGGCTAGAAGACTTGATTATTTCAGGCAAAACACAAAAGTTCTCAGATCTGAATATAACAATACAGTATACCCAAAGTTTGGAAGCAAGTGAATAACACCCAGGAACACTTTAAGTTTCGTAGAACAGGCAAGCAGTTAAGGACTGTATCTCAGTCAGAATTAAGGGCCCTTTCAAACTTTCTTTTCCTTATATACTTTGTATCCATTACCCTCCCTGCCTGGACATCCCCTGAGAATGTTGAATCTCTTACTGGTGAGGGTTGCCTTTTCAAATATAGGTATCCTTGGTGATAGAGAATAGAGCTGCTGGTATTTTGTTCTGTATGAAACTAAAAGGTCGTTTTTCAATACTCGACGTTGCATTTATGTCGTCCTTTTTTAAAAAAATAAAAGATGGAATTACAATTGCTTCTGGTAAATAAATATTCGTTAAATTCTTGAACCTGCGCCTTTAATGCACATTTGTAATAGCATAAGATGTATTTTAGTGGGATTGAGGGGATGAGGGTGAAACTGGGTTTTGGTTTTTAATATCCTGGACTGGATTGGAACTCGTGTCTGCCCACTCCTATTTCTAGGATTACAGGCTCTAAATACCTGTGTACTTTTTTTGAAAAAAACAAAAAACAACAACAAAAAAACAAAAAAAAGTGGTCCTAAGAGAAAATGAATGCTTACTGGTCCTAGTAACAGCTTTAACCTGAGCCATGGTTATGTTATTTATTTTTAGTTGTAGGGCCTTTTTATAGTTGGAAAATAAGATTTGGTTTGTAGCATTGTTTTGTGGATTTTTTTTTGTTGTTCAGTAACAATGGGAGTGAACTAAAGCAGTATTTTAAATGTAGTGACAAAGTTTAATAAATACAAAGCTTTTCCCCTTGTCTATTTAAAATGGATATTTTGTGTAATAATTTGACAGCCTTTTGCTCCTTTACGTCATTTTTCTTACAAAATTAAATATGAAGACAGACTAATTTTCAAAGTGTTCTCAAATTTTCTTAATAAGGAAGAGAAGCCATTTTCTAGGCTAATGGAAGCGAATCCTTTGTGCTGGTTGCTCCTATTCTTTCCTGTTGTTGACTCTGTAAAGTTCATAAACTCTAATTTTTTCTAAAATGGCATTTTCACTCTTGAGTGAAATGCACTCATGGTTGCACAAGCTTAATCCTAGTTTGGGGGAGGCAGGGAGGGGTAAGAGAGTCCTGAGATTGGAGGCCATCGTTTCCTACACATTGCGTTGGAGGGTCAACCTCAATTGCATGAGACCCTATCAACACCTTGTAATTACTTTTCGTATAAATTCTTTCATTTGTGACTATTCTCTTTTATTCATTTCTGTTGTAGTTCTAGTTTCAGAGTTGTAGCAATTCATTGTTAAAGCTTCGGGGACTGGAGACTTTCTAAATTGATAAAAATTCCAAGCTTGTTTCTTGAATTGTAAGAATTTTGTAGTGATCTCAAAGAAATTACCATATTATACCCAACCTTTATATTTACCTAAATGATTTTCTCTTGCTTGCTTGTAATCTTAACTGGGGTGACACATAACAAATTTGTTGATGTGCTAAAATACCATCTCAAAATATACCTGTGCATTTGTTCCACTGTCTGGAATAAACATTCCCACTTCCAGATAAAACACAGCTTTTTTTATTTTTTAACTTCTCTACTTCCAAATTCTTAGGGCTTTTGTTCATATTAGTGACCAAGCCCACTGATAGTTGATAAGCATTTGGGTAAACATACTGGCTTTCAAACTTTTCAAAAAGCTGTTTTGACCAGAGTTTAGATGAAAGGAAAAGATAGTGTGAGGGCAGGGCTGAGAGCAGCTGATAAGACAGATAATTCTGCAAAAAGCAGAGAAGAAAAATTATTGTGGGGTGGTCTTTTTTGTGTGTCTGTGTGTGTTTCTGGTTGTTTTGTTTTTTCTTCCGAGACAGGGTTTCTCTGTGTAACCCTGGCTGTCCTGGAACTCACTTTGTAGACCAGGCTGGCCTTGTTAGAGATCCATCTACCTGCCTCTGCCTTCCCAGTGCTGGGATTAATGGCGTGTGCCACCACCGCCTGACTTTTTGGGATGTTCTTATTAAATGTAAATGTTTCATCTATAGACTTAGCAGTAGTATATAAAAACAAAAACATGGATGGGCTTATGACCTCTTGATGTATTTGCAAGCTTATCAAGGTATTGTTTACTCAAATATTAGATTCAATTTGCAGTGGCCTTGTTCAATTCTGTTGCTTAAATTATGTCACTGACAGCTTCTAATAGCTATGGGCTTTAGTGAACAGAAGATTCGTGGTCCAGTAAGAAGACTTGTTAACATGATATGTAATGTGAAAGAAACTCAGAACTCGTTCAGTCAAGTCTGAATGTTGGTGTTCACTGTCTGCTCTTGTATGTGATTTGACATATTTCCCAAAATAAGTGAGACATTCAGAGTGAGAAGGCCTTCCACTTTAACTTAGAACTGGTCTTTATTTGAAATTCCCCTATATGTTTCACCCATGCCCCTGACATTTAGTGTCCTCTTGAAAATACAAAACTATCTAAAAAATTCATACTGAAAATGGTTGTAACTGAAATCATTTGAGAGACAAATAAGATGTTATGGTGGCTGGGCAGTGGTGGCTCACACCTTTAATCCCAGCTCTTGAAAGGCAGAGGCACATGGATCTCTGTGAGTTTGAGGCCAGCCTGGTCTGCAGAGCTAGTTCCCAGACAGGCTCCATAGCTACAGAGAAACCCTATCTTGAAGAACCAAAAATAAATAAATAAAGGATGTTATGGTTTCTTGGGCCTGTTATCACAGTGCTTAGGAGGTGGGGTAAGGGGAGTCACAAGTTCAAGGCCAGTTTGAGCTACTTGAGATTGTTTAAAAAAGGTTACAGCTAAATATGCATGTGGTCTGTTGAGTTTGTCTTTAGAATTTGATATTACCTGCCAGTTCCTGAATAATATCTTCTAATAGTAACAATACCCAACTCCATGTTTGAAGACAGGGCTCTGAAGATTCTAAATATTTGCTGAGTTGTAGATAACTTGAATCTAGTTGTTTGTTTTGTAATGAAATTGTAACCCAGCAGAGAAGTTGGTGGCAGGAGGATCAAGAGGTTCAAGGATAGCCTGGGCTACAAGACCTATCGTTCTCTGAAATTTTTAGGGAGCTAATGTCGTATTTATTATTCTCACTCTAAATATGTGCTAACCATATATGTAGTTACAAAGAGGGAGGGGAACCAGGCAGTGGTGGCACACTCCTTTAATCCCAGCAGAGGCAGATTTCTTTTGAGTTTGAGGCCAGCCTGGTCTAAAAAGCGAGTTCCAGGACAGCCAGGGCTACACGGAAACCTGTCTCAAAAAAAAAAAAGACGGGGATTCCTTGAATATCCAGTATAAAATTGTAAACTTTGAATTCTGAAATAGCAGCTAGTGAGGAAGAACATTGGTTGGAGGTCTTTTGTTTCTTTGGAGAAGTGAACAGTACTTCAAATAAAATTTCTAATGTACTAAGTTTGTGAACATTTGTCCTATTAGAGATTATGATTAAGTTGTTTCTGATTTTTTTGTTTTGTTTTTGGTTTTTTTTGAGACAGGGTTTCTCTAGCTTTGGAGCCTGCCCTACAACTAGCGCTCGTAGACCAGGCTGGCTTCGAACTCACAGAGAGTTCTGCCTCTGCCTCCCGAGTGCTGGGACTAAAGGCATGCGCCACCACCGCCTGGCAGTTTCTGATTTTGTATTTTTTGTCATTTTCCTTGCATCATGTTGCTATAAGTGTTACATTATGCAGTTTATGTATTATATATAACTTAAAATTTTTGAGTTTTTTACTCAAAACATAATTTTCTTCATGTATGTTTATGTGTTTGTGCACACAGAGGAGCCATAAATATGTGCAGAGGTCAACAGCATCTACTTGTTTAATTTTTGAGACAGCTTCTTACTCCCTTAGAACAGTTGGGCTGGACTGGCTGGCCTCCAAGCCCCAAGGATTTTCCTGTCTCTGTCCAACACCCCCATATACTCTGGTTCTGAGGATCAAATTCAGGTACTTTTGTAAGTTGGCAATACCTTACCAACTTCTATCTCTATCACCAATAACTTTTATGTATAGCAGTTTTTATATAATAAACTGAGTTGAATATAACCTATAGTAAATGTTGTTTTGTACAAGTTAACCCAAATTGTTTAATGATTACAGGAATTTATTCCTAGAGATTGTGATTTTAATACTCGTCGTTCTTGAGATTTTATTTTAAGTTGTCTTTCCCAAGTATATCAGTATTAGTGTCAAAACTATCTTCTGATTTTCTTCCTCTCTATTGTTTCTCTATTCCTGAAGAAAATGGGCATTGTGGCCCTGATTTCAACCATCAGATAACCAGATTCCTGTCTTTACATCTTAGGTTGATTAAAAGCTAAGTAATTAGAACTTTGAACCTTCCTATCTAAATGTTTGTCATTTCCTTCCATTTGTTTTGTCTGTTGAAATTTAGCTCAGTTTTTGTGCCATTTGCATTTGTTATGTTGCTAACAACAGCAAAATTAAAGGAATGGTCACTGGTTAATGAGTCTATTAATTTGAAGAAAGAATGTGTAATGAGACTTTGAGGTTGTTTTTTTCTAGGTGGGTCACCCAGGTTATTGATGGTGTTTTAGTGAGTAGTCTTAATTCTTTTGTTTTACAGGCCAGAACTTAGCAACTAATGTCCTAGACAAAGTGTATAAACTTCTCCATTTACATTTAAAAAGTTTTCTTTATAAGCCATTTATACCCCTCTATCATACATCCTCTTACATATAATGCCAAATGTCAAACTCCTGCTGTATTTCTGACAAGCTTTACTGTTGTTGAATCAAGAAAAAAACCTGTTTTTCAAGGTTAGCATTATCTTCATTAAATTTTCTCATGAAAGCACTGTACTTAGGTGACAGCTCACTCCAGAGAAAAACTTGAAACATCAAATTAGTTTGTTGGATTTTTGTTTTTGTTTTTCATTCTGTAACTGAAATTAGAAAAGGGCATCAAAAATTACTAATCTCTGATTTATATAATAACAATAACATGATAGATGTCTAGGTATCTGATCACACCTATCTAGTAGGGGTCTATTAATGTTTGTTTCTGTGCACCCACTTTGGCTGTTGGAAGAGCAAATGAAGTAAAAAAATTAAAGATACCTTAAATCCCTTTACTTTTGCCCTGCTTAGGCTCAAATCCAAGGTCATCTAAGTGCAAGTGCTCTACCACCAAACTACATCTTCACCTCACTTTTGTTGTGTGATAGTTTGATTGTATTCTGACAAAGTTTGGTTTGAATCAGAGGGCAGAGCTAACCACTAACTGACCAGAATTAACCACGGTGGATTTGGAGGACTGAGGAAGAGGTAAGGCAGCTCAGAGAGGATCTCTGCCCTTTTGGAGGGATGGAAGAGGTAGGAGGTCACTGTATACAGAAGGAGGCTTCTTTCTATATAGCTTCTCTGATCATTCAGGTTTTTACCCCAATATCTTGACTCCTCATTTTTTATTGGTAATGAATAATTAGTTAAATGCTTCATACTGGGGGTTTCAGTAGTGAAAAGACAGAAACTGACTTCTTTTGCATAGTTTCTAGTAGGAAAATGGCTGACTAGAATCTCAGTCAGGTAATGAGTAAAAAGCCAGGCTTGGACGTCAGAAAAACTAAAATGATGTTCTAATCCACATAGAAAACAGGGCTGCCTATAAAATTTATAGTGTTCTGGGTTATAGATTTTATTCATTGCTAATCCCCACCCCACCCCCAGGACTGGGAGGAATTAAGGTTAGGAATAGTGAGAAGTACTGATTTCCTACTGCCTTTTTCTTGAGAGGTATATGTAAAAAGGGATTCAAAATAAACATGAGCCTAGATTGGTGGTGGTGGGTGGGTATATTCCTACCTCCTGGGAGGATGGAGTTACAGGCCAGTCTGAGCTCCATATACATGAGTTCTGGCATTTTAAATTCCATCCTGAGAATCTGTGTAACAAGTATATATTTAGCAAAAAGCCAGAACTTAACCATAAACTTTGCTTCTTTATCAGAAAATGTCTATCAACTGATTTTCTTACTGATCTTATTATTCATCCTATTCTCTTACTGAAGGGTGTTGGGCAAGAAAGCTCAGAGGTAAAGGTTCTTGTCTTATGACCTGAGTGCTGGGATCAAAAGGTGTGTACCACACCTGGGAAGAAAGATAACAGCAGCTGATGTTTTAGAGCTCAATAATTATCATACCAGCAGGCTTACTCAATTTGGGGCTCTGGAACTTTCAGCTAAATGTGCAGGCCAAATAGAAGTTTTGGTTGAGTGGAGGTCTCATGTAGGCAGGATAGGTGCTAGGATCATAGCACTCCATTGTCATGTTCAGCCCTCTTTCCTCCATCTCTCATCTGTCTCTTCATCTTCTTTTCCTTGTTTTTTTTTTTAGATAGTTTTGACATTGTGAGGGTATACTTTGTAAACCTTGCAGCTTTTCTGGAGGAACTGATCTTGTTTATTTTGATAATTGGTAGTTATCATGGAAAGTATTGTGGATTAGAGAATTTTTGAGCTGCTTGAGGGGAAGGTGCTTATATAACTACTGGGTACTTTATTAATCATAATACACAGTATTTGTCAAGTTATATAATTGTCTTATTCATTAATAGTAATTAGTGCCTTGGTAGCATCTTGACAAGTTAGATTTGTTCCTTCTGAGTCAAGGGCCGTTTGACTTCATACTCTAGGTCTTGTTTTTCATAGGAGTCTTTCTACTATATGTAGGAATACATGGTTAAGTCTTCTCATTCATAGGCTCTGTGTGTATAGACGCTATGTTCGAGATTGCTTTTATTGTTGATAAAACACTAACCAAAGCAACTGAATGGTGGAAAGGGTTTCTTTCAGCTTCCAACTGAATGGTGGAAAGGGTTTCTTTCAACTTACAATTAGCAGTCATTGAGGAAAGTATAGGATAGGAGCTTTAAGTAGAATTAATGAAGGAACAATGATGCTTGCTGGTTCTCTCAGGCCCATGCTTAACTTTCTTACACCTTGAAGGACCACCTGCCCAAGGAATGGTACTGGGCTATCCTATAGGGATTAAGAAAATAAGACTCTCTTTTGGGGTGTCTCCAGGCTGTGTTGTGTCAAGCTGATAGTTAAAGGTAAATAGGACACACTACTTCAATAAATAGAGTAGAATTAAGTGTTTCATTAAAATGCCTATGTAGGGGCTAAGGAGGTGGGTAAAGAGCTTGCTGTATGAGCGTGAGAGCCTGAGATCAGAGCCCAGTGCCCACCTGAAAAGCTACACCTGGCAGTGTAGACGATAGGAACAGAAGAATCAGGCTCACTGGTCAGCCAGTCATTGAACTCTAGGCTCGGTGAGCCCTTATCTCAACAAGTAAGGGAGAGAGTGAGAGAGGTAGACACCTGCCGACCTCTGGCCTCTAAAGGAGCATGGCAGTACAGAGATATTCTTCCATTTCTTTCTGGTGGAATACTGCTATATTTGACTGTTCCAACTTAAGAAGATTGGACATTTTGTAACCATTTCTTTTATAATTCATGTTAGCTATCTGGGAATGGAATGTTTTGCTACTGCGTCATAGTCACTGCATTTAACATTGAGGGCCTGTTGAATTGATGTTTTCTGAAAGTTATTAGGAAATGTGGCAGCAGGGCATTCAACTCACCCCAACTTTCAGGAGTCCTGACATTTAATACAAAATTTAGGATTAGCTCTAGTCTGGGAATGTGTGGACATTTTTCATGATAAACTTTAAAGGAGTTAGGGAGATGGCTTAATGATTAAGAGCACTTGTTATTTTTGCAGAGGACCTGGGTTTGACTCGAAGTACCCACATGGCAATTTACAACCATCTGTAACTCCAATCCCAGTGGATCCGAAGTCCTCTGCTGACCTTCAAGAACACCAGGCATGCATGTGGTATACATACATATGCACATTTTTTGGTTTTTTCAAGACAACAGTTTCCTGGTAGCTTTGGAGCCTATCCTAAAACTCACTCTAGACCAGACTGGCCTTGAACTCAGAGAACTGCCTACCTCTACCTCCCAAGTGCTGGCCACCACCCTGCACATATGTACATTTAAGCAAAACATTTATACACATAAAATACTAAAATAAATCTTAAAAACAAAATACAAATAAAAAACTTAAAGCTTCAGCACTAATAAATCTCCAATCTTAGTTGGGTGGTAGTGGCACATGACTTTAATACTAGCACTCTGGAGATAGGCAGATCTCTGGTTTGAGGCCACCCTGGCCCACAGAATTGAGTTCTAGGCTAGCCAAGGGATACACAGAGAAACCCTATCTACAATACAAATATATATAGCTATAGATCTATATATTTGAAATACTTTTATTTGAAATGTTATATATCTTCAGAAAACTATCTACAGATTAAATGTTAGTCTTGCTACATTCAGTATAAATTTAGTAAACAATAGTGGGAGGGGCAGAATTTAGGATTAACCTGAATGTTCAGTATTGGTTAATTCTTCTTTCTACTTTTATTTGATAGTACCTTTATGTTAAAACAATTATTTTGAACAGTTGCCCCCGGCCCCTAGATTGAATCAAACAGTCTCCTGGATTGATTCTATCGCTCAAAACATGAATAAAATGAGGAACTGAGCAGGTAGATGGCAAGTAATATTTACATTTTAAAATTTTTAGCTTCCTTTGTGTATACTTAATAACCAACTAAATAAAAAGTGGTTGAAAAACAATGTAAACGTTTTCAGTTAACTTTTGATTCTTTTAATGTTTTTATAAAATAAATAGTAATTTATATTAGCTACTGGGATTTAATGCTAAATTTTAGATACTATTTGAAATGTATGAATTTGTGTTCCTGTCACAATAAACTTAAGTTTTGGTTTTTCTTTTGTTTGGGGTTTGTTTTTGCTTTATAACCACTGAATTCCTCTTCCCCTAAGGCACGGTGCTTAATGTTTTAATACTTACTGTGGTAATTGGCCATTTATAAGAGCTCAAGAGATAATTTGAGATTCCAGAAAGCTTTATGGTGAAGACCAAGTTCAATTTAATACCCAACCAGCATCTACTAAGTTCCTATAATCATGCATGTGTGCATCAAGTTGACTTGGCTTCTCACTAAGGTCTAGAATAGGAATAAGGAAACTACAGTAAGCACAGACTTGGATTGAATATTTTTATGGATTGTTAAAAGCAGGAGTTAAGGGATAGAAGGAATGAATATCAGAGATCCATTAGTATAAAGAAATGAGGGGTAACTTTCTCTGGGATACAGAATACAAAAGTTCAGAACTAGTTAATGGGTAGGTGATAATTACTTTATGTTACAGCCATTAGTTGGAATAATATGCAGTCATTAAGTTTATTGCTCAGTGGTAGGACAATTGCCTCTCCTGTATGAGAATGGGGATTCAGTTCTAGCACCACAAAAATAGATTTTATCATCATGATTGGGGGTAGCCTTGTGATAATCCCAGCACCTGAGAGGTTGCAGGTAGAAAGGTCAGGAGTTCAAAGCCAACTTGGGCTATGTGAGACTGTCTCTAACAAGAAAACCCAAACAGTAAGCTTAAACTGTATTATCAATAAAAGATACACTATCACAGCAACTAGAAAATACAGGTATGCTAGCTTTAATACATCTCTAGCAGGGTCTCTGTAACCTCATTCCTAGATAGTTGGTGGTACAACAACATTCTCCAGGGTGTTAGCAATATCCTTCCTTATTTTTAAGAAAATAGAAGCTCAAATAGGCTTGGTAAATTAGGTAACTGACATTAAGTAAAAACAATTTGCTGTCTCACTGAGAAGATTTGACCTTTAAAAACAAGACTACACAGTTAAAGTTTAATGCAATGGAATTACTAATTACTATGAATACTTTGTTATTTAACAGGCTACTACTAAAGTTAAATCAGACATAACAAGCACAGTAAAGATTTTCCTATAGGATGGTATAAGCCTCATAAAAGGCTTTATTTTCTGAGGCCTTTTATAAAGTAATTATCAAAGTTACGTTAGATTTAAAAATTGGTCATAAGTGCACTCCCCACGCGCATCTTCCCTCCTCGGACAGCTTTTGACAGTGATTTTAAAAGTAGAGACTATGTCAGCCAGACCTGGTAACATGTGCCGTGTTGATCCCAGCACTCTAAAGTCGGGCAGGTGGATCTATTAAATTCAAAGCCCTCAAGGTCTACATAATGAGTTCCAGGTCAGCCAGAACTAACACAGTAAGACCCTGTCTCAGGAAAGTGTGGGACAAAGGTTTTTTTATGTTTGATCATGGTCCTCAAAAGGAAAATCAGAGCAATGTGTGTTTACTGATTGCTTCACAGGCGAGACTGATGCTTATGTTTTAAGTTGTAAAAATAGTACTGGAGGGTTGGCTTAATGGTAAAAAAGCACTTACTCTTTCAGAGACTTGCACAGTCCACTCCTACACATACAGTCTCACACGGTTGCTTCCACAGATGGTTTTATGAGAGGGGAAGGAGGAAAGGTTGATTAAAAAGCCTTAGGCAGAATATTTTAGCAGTTGAGGGCAGTATACAAATTTAGCAAGTATATTTTTATATGTACTCAGAAAAAGCAAATATCTGTTCTACCATGTGGTTATAGGCCTAATAGGTGTCACAGTGGGACACTGCCATATGTGAATATCAGTTTTATATTTGGGGATCATCTCACTGGATTTAGCTAATTTTATTGAAGGTACATAGTCTTGTTTTTATTCTAGTCCTTTATCCTGAAAAGCCTTTTCCCCCTGACTTTAGTGTGTTAACTCAACATAGGCCCCAAGTCAGTATTATTGACAGTAGTAAGTTTTAAACCAGGGTAATGGCACACACCTTTAATCCCAGCATTTGGGAGGCAGAGGAATCTCTGATCTACACAGTGAGTTCCAAAATGGCCTAAGCTGCAGTGAGACTGTCTCCAAACCTCCCCCATGAATTTTTTTATTTTAATGATGAATAAGTGGTGAACTTAAATTTATTTTTTAGACTTGGAGTATATTGTGATACAGATTTTCCTATGAAAAGACCACAGTTACAGGTAGTGCAGTGCATGGAATAAACTAATGAGGAGCGTCTTTGCGGTCACTGGCCATTAGGGGCCCTCTTCTCTGTGCCTTTTAATGAAAAAATGAATGCTTTAAAGTAAACTCATTAATTATTAGTAAAGGTCAGACTGCCTGCCACTCGTAAAGATTATTTAGGGAGGGGATTCACCCCACCAAATGAATTAGATTAAAAGAAAGTGCCTTTTCTACATAGTTTGTAGTGATAGGGGAGCAGGTCTGCTTTTCATCTGGCCCAGCTCCCGCACGGCTAGCTTATACCCAGAAATAACAAC
>LOJH01048810.1:0-10679 GCA_001685095.1 Ellobius talpinus
GTGGAAAAATTTTTAATAACAATAAAAAAGTGTCTGAAATTAAAAAAAAATATTCTGGTGATATTATTGCTAAATCTACAACTGTGTCTATAAGACTTTCAATCATCATGTCATTTATTCATATTTTAACTTTGTTATTTGATCGTTTACAGAAGTTTGCTTTACAGTTTTTCCTGAAATTTGTATTTTATCTTCTAAAGCTGCTCTCTCATTGAGAGCAGTAAATTTTTTTAGAATAAGCATTAGGTCCTTCAATTGCCCTGGGGAGGAACATCTCCTTTGGTGACAGGGAATGACTGAACCAAATTTGACACATCATCCTTCAAGAGATCCTTCAAGTTATTTCCCAATGGCAAAAGATTATCTTCCCTCTCCCTTGTTGATTTACATTCATTGTTCCAATGTCAACCTTTGCTATACCTTCTGTGTATTCCAGAAGGAGAGGGAGTTCTGTTTGTATTACTCCTAGAAAAAACATTGTTTCTAGAAATGCCCTGCCTACAATCTCTTTTTAGGTGATCTTTTTTTTACTGCAATTAAAACAACTGACATTTTGATTTTTCTTTAAGCCTCTGGAAATCACCTCTCCCCTTAGCATCCTCTTCATATCAAAATGAACTGCAAATCAATGGACAATTCATGCTGGCTTAATTTTCATAAAAGCAACCTCTCCAAAACAGGACAGACTGAGTAGTTGTTAACATTCTTGCTGGCCAAGCTCAGGAATCTGGATTCAAACTGCAACACCCATGCAACAGCCTGCATTGTAGGGTATGCCTCTAAATTGCAGCACAAGGAAGCTTTCTTTATACTGTGTTAAGATGACCCTTTTGAGACAGGTGCTGACAGCACATGCCTTTAGCTCCAGCACTCAGGAGGCAAAGGCAGGTGGATCTCTGTGAGTTTGAGTCCAGCCTCGAAGACAGAGCTAGTTCCAGAACAGCTAGAGCTGTTACATAAAGAAACCCTGTATTGGAAACAAACTAAAAAATAAATAAAAACCCAACAAGTAGATCCTTTTGAATCTGAGAAAACTACAAGAGCAATAAATACATTCAGATACATTTTGAGTTTCACATGAGAGAAAATAATTACAGAAAGTAAAACAATTGATGATAAGAAAAAGTAGCTTTGAGGCAATGCCAAATAATCCAACTTCAGGAGTTGGCAGAGGACCATATGAGGACTTTATTAGCGATTTATAGGGGAATCTCCTAGGATTCTTGTCCCTTATAGTTCATACTAATTATCCATGGATATAGTACACTTGAAAATAATAAAATTGATGTTTGTGTTTTGTTTTGCTCTCTTTAAAATCTAAATCACTTGTCCACTACACATGAAGAAAATGGGCAGTTAATTGCCTGTTTTTAAAGTTAATTTTTAATTTTTATTCTCCTCTTATATATTACATCTAACCACAGTTTTGTCTTCTTCTCCGCCCACTAGTACCTCTCACTAACCTCCCCTCTCTCCAAGATCAACCCTCCTCTTCCTACTCTGAAAACAGCAGGCCTCCCAGGGCCATACACCAAACACTGAAAAACAAACTACATAAGACCAAGCATATACCATCACATCAAGGCTGGATGAGGCAACTCAGTAGGGGGAAAAGGTTCTCATAGGTAGGCAAAAGAGTCAGAGACAGGCCCACCAAGCTACTCAGTTACAACATTTATGCAGAGTACCTAGGTCAGACATCAATAGGTTCCCTGATTTCTGAAAATCACCATGAATATTGAACAGTTAATTTTGTGGGTCATGTTCTCATTGAATCTCTGATCCCTCTGGTTCCTCCAGTCCTTCCTCTCTATCCTCTGAATGACTGCTGAGCTCCACATAACGTTTGGCTACAGAATTCGACATCTATCCCTGTAAGTTCATGGATGAATTCTCTCTGAGATCTTCAGTGAGAATTCTCTAGGCTCCAGGCCCAGAACACTCTGCAGGCAGGACAATCTGTAGGTTGAAGTTTTGTGACTGGGTTAATATCCCACTTCCTATGCTTGAGGTCTTTCCTGGTTGCAGAAGATGGCCAGTTCAGGCTCTGTGCCTCCCATTACTAGAAGCCTTTGGTAGCGTTACTCTCGGAGATTCCATGGGGTTTCCAATGCACTAGGTTTCCACCTCACCTCCGAAATACCCTCCAGTTCCAGTTGTTTCTACCTCCCTTCCCACTGGATCTTTCCTGTTTGCAGGCCCACACATCCCAAGCTTAACAAGTGAAATTTAATTTCTCCTTCCCAGGGAGATCTTTGTGTCCCACCTTAATCCCTCCTTTGATACTTAGCCTTTCTTGGTCTGTGGATTGTAGCATGACTATATTTTACATTACAACTAATATCTACTTATTTATAAGTGAGGATATACCACCTTTGTCTTTCTGGGACTGGGTAGCCTCGCTATGAATTATTTTTTTCTAGTTCCACCCATTTGCCTGCAATTTTCATGCTGTCATTGTTTTTAACAAATGGTTAATACTCCATTTTGTAAATGTACTAATTTTCTTTATTAATTCCATTTCTCTTCAGATCATATGAATCTTTTGTTTTTATTTTTGTAAAGGTTTTTAAGCTATAGTTATATTATGATGCCTGAAAATAGAGATGCCAATGTTTTCAATAATGGATCCCATGCCACTTAAGCATGCTATTAATAACTAAAATTCATCATTTACAAAAATTATTTAAGTTATGTCAATATTCCTTTTTGTTTCTTCCTATCCATCTAGGTATTTCAAAAATTCTGGAGAAAATTTCCTCCAAAAACAAGTACATGTTTTATTCATCTATACATAACAATTGAGAAAAAATATTTTAAAATATTATTTCTTTATTGCCAAATTGAGAAACTGAAATAAAGAAACAAATATGATTATTTTACAACAAATACATTCATCCAAAATGGTAAATACTTCAGCTGCCTTCTTTCAAAAGAGGAAGGAGATGGCCCCATAGACACATATATTTGAATGTTTCATCATCAGGGAGTAGCACTACCTGAGAAGAATTAAGGGGTGTATCCTTGTTGAAATATGTCAGTCACTGTGGGTGGGCTTTGGTCTTTCAAAAGTCAAAACCAAGCCCAGTGGCTCCCTCTTTCTGCTGCATGTGGATCCTAATGTTAAAACCAGAAGTTACTTCACCAGCACCCTGCCTTACTGAGTGCCAAAAGACTCGCTGCCATGATGGTAATGAAATAAACCTTGGAAACTGTAAGTAATCACCAATTCAATGCTTTCTTTTATCAGAACTGTGTCTGTAATGGTGGTGTCTCTTCACAGCAAAGGAACAATGACTATACCTTTTCTTCAAATAGACATAGCCACCTATTAAATGAAACATGAATTTATAGCCATGATTTCATACCCACAATAAAAATAGCAGATGCTTTTGAAAATTAGAATTCTAACTTATTTTTGTACAAAAAATAAGAAATCTGGTAACAGTTTATAGATTGATATTAGAATGAGCATGGTGATCTAGATCAAGAAAATCTTGAGAGGGGACATTGTACTTATGTTGTTGCTCATAAAAATACTTAGTAACTTAAATGGCTTAAGATACACAAAGATCACACTGGAACACATTTTCCCCCTAGTTGGGCAGATTAGTTGAGTCTTTGAAATTTGATATCCAAGAGGCTACAGATGGTAATGATGAAATGTAAGAGATATTGCCAGCTTCACATCCATCTGACTCAACAACCTTACTACATATTCCTCAAATTCCAGATGCAGCTTCCTAGGTTACTGATTAATAGGAAGTGCATGATTTCTGGCCCAAACTCAATATCATTTAATTATGCCTTTTTATTTTAATAAATGGGACTTCCACTTTGGTCTAATGTAAACAGAGAGTGCACTTTCATTCCCAACTGCCCAGACCTGAATAATCACACAGAAACTGTATTAATTTCAACACTGCTTTGCCAATGACTCTAGAGTATTTCTAGCTAGCTCTTACATATTAAATTAACCCATTTTTTATCAATCTGTATATTTCCACAAAGCTGTAACCTACCAGTAAGGTTCCCAAGGTTCTGGCATGTCCTTCTCCATTGGCAGCTACATGGAATCTTTCTGACTCTGCCTATTCTCTCTATATATCTTTGTTCAGATTTCCTGACTGTCTATGCTCTCCTAAGTCATTGGCTGAAACAACTTTATTTACCAACCAATAAAAGCAGCACATATACAGAAGGGCATCCCACATCAGTCTAATACAGTGTTTCTCAGATGATAGGTGATGACCCCTTTGGGAGGTCAAACAATATTTTCCTAGAGATCCCCTAAGACCAATGGAAGACACAAATATTTACATTATGATTCTTAACAGCAACAAAATTACAATTATTAAGTAACAAAGAAAAAAATTTTGCTGTTGGAGTAACTACAACATGAGTAACTTTATTAAAGGGTCACAACATTAGGAAGGTTGAGAACCACTCAACCAGTGTTCATAATTTAGCATCAACACTTCCCTAGGGATCTGAAGGCAGTCTGCAGTGATCCAAGACATGAACTTTAGGACACTCTGAACAACTAGAAAGTCTTACCATGAGAGTTGTGAAGCTGAAGTTGGACAACTCATGTTAATCTTAGTTTTGAGCTGAACTATGCTTAGGAATACTCACCTAACCTTGATTAAGTTTGTTACTTATCTTAACCTTAACAATGTCTTATTTATTTTTAATGTGAATGATAAACATAATTCCAATTTCTTTCAAAGCAATGCTGGAAAAATTCATGGAATATATATGAATATTCTTAAATCAATCTCATAGACATGCTGAGAATTTAAAATGTAGAATTTTGCTTATGAGACAAAGGTTTTAAATAAAATCAACCTGTCCAGTTAAAACATCTAGAACATGCAATTGGATGACTTGTATTTTACAATCTCATGCCTAGGTAAAAGTATAATTCATTTGCTTTTGCATAATGATCATATATACTCAGTGTAACACTGTTAAGATTAAACAGGTTATGTCTTCAGCAGATGTATACGGAAAAGCACTGCCCATCAGTCAAAATGATAAGAAAGGATAGAGGCCTTATATAAGCTACACAGAGATTTCAGAGCTATATAAGGAAGACTATCCCCAGTTATTTTATCTGGTACAAGGCTTATCTTGTACAGCTCATGTTAAAGTGCTTTGGCCCATGTCAATCTCTGGCAGGCAGAGTGCAATTCCACTGGTTCCCATGAAATTCTTTATCGTCTTGTCCACAGGCCCAAGTCCTAATGCCATCTACTCTGAAATACCAGCTCTGTTGCTTGCTGTAAGTTTACTCTCTACTTTCACTATCCTGATGAAATCCATAAGTAATGACAACCGCTATTTCCAACACTGTCATATTATCCATCTTTGCCTCATAATAATATAGTTGCTCAAGTCTATTTGGTTCTAAAGATAAGAAAATTTTTACCTATATACCCTATGTGTTTTTCATATGTAGGACATCCAGTATATCACTTGAAATTGTGCTAAATTAGGTTCCACACTTGTATGTCTCCTTCACTTTTCCACCTTTGATAGTTCTACAAAATTTCTACTTCACTAATGTTAATCAAATCCAAACTTTTGATAAGTATCTTGAAATTCAATGTCTCAATCAATCTCTATACTTCTGATCTTCTATTAATAGCCAACCAATATTTCTCTCTGGTACACAAATTCATAGTATATCAAAATAAAGATATAAAGTTTGTATGTAGAAATATGACTACTCCACATACTCACATACACTTCTTTGTCCACATGACCAGATAAATGAGGGACAGAAGAAACACTAGTCAATATTTTATTTATACATGGCAGAAATGTGAATTCCTGAATCTTATATGGAACACCACCTATCAGCAGGAATAGGAGCCTAATGGCATTACACATGAATAGATAATGTATTCTATTTGTTGATACAATATTTAGATTTTATATCTCAAAGATCTGGGAAAGTAGGTTATGTTTTGCTAGTATTCATCACATTTAGTTAGACAACAAATCTTTCTAGGAGATTATAGAGATACAATAACAAAGGTATCTGATCATGTCATATCTAAGGAAAAGTGACTCAAGCCTACCAATGTTGTGCTGTGTAATCATGCCTTGGTGGCTAGAACAGACATTTCTGTGTTCCTAATCCTACCAAAAATCCTGTCCCATATTTTATTTGCTTTCACTAATATGGTCAGATGTAATAACCAGAGAAATGAGAATGAACTACAGAACACCGTCTTTATATTGACCTTCAATTTCATAAGTACATTATAAAATCAATCCCGAGTTTTAAAATGTAAACTGATTTTCATCTCTTATTTAAAAATTTTAGATACTGTTCCAACTCTTGCTCTCTAGTTGTGGCTTTTTGGATGTATTACTAAAGCCCTCAGGCTTTCATATTCACCTGTGAAATGAGGGAAGTTGATCAAATTATCTCCATTGTCTTCTAGTGACAAGCAAAAAAAATGTTTTTATGAGTGTTCATGTTTGTGTGCATGACTTAATTGTCTGCCTTCCCATTTGTGCCATGGCATCTACCTTCTCAGGAAAGATGTTTTCTGCTCTAACTGTTGTTAGAAAACAGTGTGGTGGAATCCTATATTTTGTTCATTACTGTTTTTCTTGTAATTTTAACAGAAGATATTTTTGGACTTGCACAGCTTTGGGGGTGTGTATCATTAACAACAGTGCAGAGTAGATCAAAGTTAACTGTGATGCTATGCACCCTAACAAATACATACATGTCTCCTTACTCATTATGCACATATCTTGCTTGGAAGTGTATGTTTCTTCTCTTTTACCTTAGAGTCAAGACATTTTTAAAGAGTCCAAAATTGCTGCTCAAGCTTATCTGTCATAAAGTCCTTAAAAAGATTAAACTGCGTTAAACCTCACCCAGAAGCAGAACACCCTGTTGCCCAAGCAACAGAGTGTTTAAAAACATTCCAGTGGTTTTCAGTTAGCAGTACTTGGATTTGTTTATACAAAATGCTCCAGAAAATTTTTGCACTAAAATGAACTGAACCTCAACTGTTGAGTTCTTGAGAAAATAAAACATTTAGTACTTACTCTCTGGAAATTAAAGTCCAATTGTTTTCCACGAAGGAAAAGTTTTGTTACCATTTCAATTAGGCCTTGTGTGTAAAGCATCGCTCAAAAAACTGAAGTAGCAATCCAAGGTAGAGCATTGTTGTATCACGAAAGAGGAACTCACAAGGGCTCCAGTCACTGGACTTTCTGTGTGTTCCCAGAATAAGTGTGGGGGTACAGAAAAAGAAAAAGACGTGAGATCTTATTCTTTTCAAAATTAAAATTACTGTATTATATGGTAACTTTTTAAGGGGTCTACTAATAGTAATTCCTCTAACAAATATTTTGGACATTCTGCTTTACATTGGCTTTAGGATATGTCAAAGACCTGTTAATTTGAGGGGAAAAAGTCAGCAGATTGTTTTCAACTTATATATGGAATTTAGATTTGTCGAGTGGGTTATTATGATTATAGGCAAAAGTACATGCTGTACTGGTGATTTCAGCATATGTGTTGCACTGCGATCCTCTTTAAGTCACCACCATCTCATAGCTAGTAAATGTCAATTCTATTATCACATTAAGATGCCAGAAGCAAACTCTATACAAGGAAAAGAAGAGGAGAGAGTGATATACATTTGAGGACCCAGCTACTCCTTATGCTCAGGAGGGAGAATCAAACAAGTCTAAAAGTTTAAAACCAGCTTGTGAAACACTGCAAAATTCTTTCTCAAAAAAGAAAAGTGAATGAAGAGTTTACTTATTGTGATTTAACAGTTTATAATTCAGATGCTTCAATATGCAAAAATAAACAGTTTTTTATTATAATTAGCATGACTGAATTTCTCACTTTTTGATGAGAATTTGTAATACTTGGAGACATCACAAGAAAAGTTAAAGGTTTCTTGGAATCCCTCTCTGGCATTACCCTTTCCTATCATTGTAAGGAAGCAAATTTTTCAATTAAAAATTTATAATGTCATAGACACCTCATTAATCACTGCCACATTTAATATTATAAGAAAAATAATATTCTCCATGATACACAAAGAAACATCCAAAGCAAGAATAATTCAGAGATGTAAATTCGTTTTTGCAAAATGATGTACCATGAAGCAACCTAGACTAGCAACCACTCACCAAGAAGAATTCATTCAGTGTTTATTCCAATGAATGTGGTAACTGTTTTATTCCATTGTTGAGCACTAGACTTCACAATCTAAACCTCTTGGTTAATTCACAATTCTCATGAAGGGGAAAGGCATGCTAGAAAGTGAAGTCTAAAGAACACCCAGAGTTTGGGTAAGCAGTCACATACATAAGAGTTTTAAACTGGAGAAGGATTATAGAACATTGATGCTTGGCAGGTTAGCCACCTTTGGCAGATTAAAAGACATTTTTCATAACTCTCTTATGGGTAGTTAGGTAGATTTGAACATTTTAAAGAGGAAGAATAAATCCTAGAGATTAATTGCTTTCTGTGGAATGCCAAGTCAATATAAAGGCAACAGTGATAATAAAGGCAATAACAATGGAGACTATAAAGAAAGGGTTATCAAATTATCTTTAGGTTCTCTGTCACAATTACTTCTTGAAATGGGACTGAGCCTTTGTTATTTTTGCTTTAGCCTTACCCTTCCATGGTTGTCTATATCCTTACATGCTTTCATTGCTTTCTTTAGTGCCGGCCATAGTATAGCTAGGTAGAAGTCTGAAGGCCAATTGAGAGATATTTTCTTATATTTCCCTCCTGTTGATTTTTTATTAGTAAATGAAAAATGAGATATTACTAAGTAGATATTAAAAATAAATATGTATATATAAATCTATTAATAAACTATATAGTAATATATATTCATTCATTAGTTTGTAATGATATAAATTTACTACATATATTTTAAGTAAATATACATTCATACATAGGCACACACATACATACGCACACATTGTGCAATATTTTGATCATACTCTGACACTCCCGAGACTGACAGTAAAGTTTACCTTGAATCAGAGATAGTAGGCTACTAGCTTACCAGAATTAGACATAGAACATATAGAGAGATGGAGGAAGTAGTGGTGGGAAGCTTAGAAAGCTTTATGGCCTTTTGGATAGAGAGAGGAGAGAGAGAGAGAAGAAACTGGTTGCTTCTCTGCTGCTTATATGATCCATCTGGTTTTTACTCCAAGATCTGCTCCTGAGTTTTATTTAACAATACGACAATATAAGTAATTGCTTCATATATATGTATATATTCACTGTGACAAAAGGCAATATTGACTATGAGAACTAGCATAGCAAAATTGTGAAGTGAGCAAAGGAAACATGGGCATGGTTTAGTTTCACCAACTTAATAGACTTGCATTGTGATATAACAAGCTACCCTCTTAAAATATGTGTCATTTATTGGTTGTCAATACTACCTTAGAACCACTGCTAACCAAAGTACAGACAATTTCATAGACCAAAGAACACAATGACTAATATATTTAATTGACTTTAGGAAACTATCAGCCAAATAGTTTCTATTTTATGTTTCTTTTCTTTATCAACCAAATATTTTAGGCTAAGTTGATTAACTCCAGAACTTGTGTAACCATGATTTTATTCCAGTGATTTTCCCTTAAGGTCAACAACTACCACTGATAAATGGTAAAATATCTCACCTATTGGTATCCCGATTTAATTTGCAAAATAAATCTTGTAAACTACATGAAATACTGATGCAATTGCTCTAAATATTATCTCCAGTCTACATTGTTATGAAATCAATGCAAATTATTGCACATACATTAATATGCAATTTTAAGAACAGTAATCAATGAGAGTGCAGTATATAGTGATTAACACAGAAGCCCACAACTGCTCAACATGCAGAGAACAATAGACTGCTGAGTTCTCAGCCCCAAAGAGGACATCAGTGTCACACACTTTCACTCAAAGCTCAGAAAACATTCTGGAAGCAGGGAAAGCATGGGTTTAAGAATCAGAGGAGACCTATGGCTACAGGGAATTAGCTTCTTCTGGACACAGAAGGGAAGTTGCACATATGAACGCATAGCAATTGTGACAACATGTACAAAACCTGAGAAGAGCAAAAAAATGAACAAAATCCCAGCATGTAACAAGAATTAGGCAAGAAGTCTCATCCTTAGTTTACAAGCTATTAGTAAGCATGGGGGAGGGGAGAGTTTGCTTTAAGGATGTGACCTCACAGGAAGTTGTCTATGCTCCAGAGGGTGACCTCACACTATTTGTGCAACATAAATTAGAGATGTTGGCCTTAAAAAAATTAAAACAAGGACAGGAAATTGGGTGGATAGAGATGGAAAGGTCAATCTTGGTGGAATTGGAAGGCAAATACGATGGAAATAAATTATGTGATTCTCAGAAATTAATAAACTATGTGTTAAAATATGGCAAAGTAAAAAAAACAAAAAAATTCTTTAGTATAGTTTAAGGAAACTTTTAAATGTGTGTGCTTGTTATTCCCTGCTGTGTTTAAGCATCATGTTTACAGTTCAATTTTTCATTATTATTCATCTTTATAATTTCACCTCCATAGAAAATTCATCTCAACATTGTAGGAGGAGGCTGGTTAGTCATCTCGGTTGCCCAGATCCTAAATAACCACACAGAAACTGTA
>LOJH01048814.1:0-12968 GCA_001685095.1 Ellobius talpinus
CTTCTGTTCTCTGAAAGCATACAAATACATGGACATGTCTTCTGCTCCTAAATGAAGTCTCACTCCTTTGAGGCCTACACAATATGCTTATTTTGAACATTTGCGGGTGGGCAGTAGACTATCATATTCCCGGTGAAGCTGTTTTCCAATCTCCTACAAAGAAGACAAACATTTTCTCTGAATCTAACCTGGCTGCAATAAATTGTGGTTGTTATGAGCGTGGGCTCTCTGCTGAGAACAAGGCACAGAGCAGGTACTATTGGATGAACATAGGAGCCAGAGAGAAACCACCTCTGCTGCTCACTTCCTGGAGAGGAGAATGGCCTATCTGTTGAGGTCTGTCTGTTTGCCAGAGAGCTGTCAGTACTTTGCAGGGAGTAATCAACTCTTTGCATCTTAGGGCCAGCTCTGTGAGGCTACTGCTGTCCCCACCTCTGAGTCAATGTGTGGCAGAGCGTGTGCGGTGACTGCTCATACCTCACACCTCTCCTGCACCTCATGAATTACATTCTGAGTGGCCAAGGCATGTGTCAGACAAGGGGATTTTATTTATCTGAAGAACTGTGAGAAGTTTTAAGTTAGAATTCAAATTCAGAAAGGGAGGGAAAAAAAGAGGATGAAGGCGAATTCCAGTCCGTTCAATACAGAAAATGTACAACCATTCCCCCAACACTTGAAAGAACAACGTACGGGCTGCAAAGTTTGATTCTGTTTTTAAAGGCCGTATAAAAGCCTGGTGCTTTAAATGAAAGATGTGTCGTGGAGTGAGAGCATGGCAGGAATTACACCAGCTAGGGAAGAGGGATTTGTGCAGGACACCAGGTGGAGTGAGATACACCTGCCGATTCATTATAACTGAGAGGAGGACTGAAAACTGCTGTCCGGGGGAAATGAATCATTTATGAGAGATCAAATATAGCTGCCTATTACAAACATTCTCTTCTCTGGGTAACCTCGCTGTCCATGTTCTGTCAGGCTCTCTGAAGTAGGGACTGACCACCCAGAAAGGCCGCAACAGGAAGACAATTTAATCCTTAATTCTGAGCTCCCAGGGAGATGATAAACTCCTGTTCCTGAGTTCCTGGGAAGTCTCGCTTTGACCAGACACCTGACAGGTCCTTTGATAACAGCCCTTAGCAAGAATGAAGACGGTCAGTGGGAGGGACTCCCATCAGGACTGACAGTGTTCCCTGGACAGCCACTCGAGAGCAGGGGAGGGAACAGAAGCTCATTCCATCACTCCAGTTAACAGTAGCCACCTGTCACCAGAAGGAAGCAGGACAGTATGAAAGAGAGCTCCTGGATGACAGACGGGCTCTGTACTTTGGAGGTTAAGTACCGCTTAGGGAGGAGACAGTGTGGTGAAGGCAGCCACACACACACTTTGGTGGAGCCTTCTTCAGTGACCCACACTGTACCTTTCAGCCCCAGACTCTGGCTGTGGTTATGAGGGCTGTGGACAATCATAGGTCTCAAAGCCAATATCCACCCTATGGATGGGCTAGAATTAAGCATACACACACAGTGGCATTCATAAAAAAGCTTGTAGTCTATATTTAAAATTTGAGATATTTACATTAAAATGTTCATATTCCAGTTTCTCTTGAAAATCAATGCACCTGCCTGCATACGTTCACACTATGTAACAACAGTCAGCCAACCTGAGAGAAGGTTGTCCCCAAGAGATTGGACAACTCCTTGTTAGTTTATTACAGACCTTCCTGTGTTTACCTTTGCTAGTTAAATTGACAGCCTGGCTCCCATGGGTATTTGAACTGCAACCCTGATATCACAGCTATGACTATATGAAAATAGGAAAATGATTAGACATGAACACCCTGTGATTGAAATAATTACAAGTATTTACTGCAGGGCTAGGGTGGTAGCTTAGCTGAGAAAGTGTTTGCCTTGTAGGTATAAGAACAGGAATTTTAGCTCTTAAACCCATATTCAAAAAGCTAGGTATAGCCGGGCGTGGTGGTGCACACCTTTAATCCCAGTAGAGGCAGGTGGAGCTCTGTGAGTGTGAGGTCAGCCAGGGTAGCCTACTTGGCAAATTGAGGGCCAGTGAGAGGTTTTGTTTCTAAAAGTCAGCTGACAATGACACCTAAGGTTGTCCTCTGCTCCACCCACACACATGGAGACACAGATCTGAGTGTAGTGGTGCATATGCCTGGAATCCAAGCACTCTGGAAGCCACACAGGACTGTAAATTGTAAGCCAGCCTGGGAATGTAGGGAGGTCCTCTCAATGAGGAGGAAGAAAACCATTGGGATGGATTAGTACATAGCATCGACCATCAGGGAGCCACAGTTGTCTACGGTATCACATCTGTAGCAAAACTTTGCAACCCAAAGAAACAGAAATGTATTTCTCACTGCTCTGGAGGAATGAAAGATAGGAGATAACATACCTTGGGTCTATCGAGGATTGTCTTCTTGGCTCATAGTGACAATATTCTTGCTATATTACACGGCAGAAGGGACAGAGTGATATCTGTTTTATCAGACTATTAATTCCACTCACAGGAGCTCCGTCTTCAGCCCCTAGTCACCTCCAGGATGGCCCCACTTCCAACAGTGTCGCACTGGGGATAGGTTCCAACATACGGTTTGAGTCTCTCTCTCTCTCTCTCTCTCTCTCTCTCTCTCTCACACACACACACANACACACACACACACACACACACACTCAGCCTATCGAACCTTTTTAGAAAACACTGCAATTTCTCTTAGACTGACTCTAGAGCTGAGGTGTCCATCATTAAAGTTCCAAGGACACAGAGGCGAGTAAATGATAATAGAGCTGTGGAAAGGGTCACCGATGAGGTGGCTTATGAATTCAGCCTTAGTGAAAGAAGAAGGAAGCAATACTGAGAGAAAAGCTCACGAAAGTGTCCCAGGCACAGGAGCAGTCTGAGACAACGGAGCATGAGACGCAGTTTCTAATAGGTAGCCTGGGCAGGAGCTAACCGCAGGCTGTAAGTATAGGCGTGGCGAGGAAGATTATCTCAGAACTAAAACATGCAGTCCTCCAGGGACTTTACCCCACAGAGTCCCCTGGGAGGAAATGAAGAGTGCTTAAACAAAGGCTCGTTATGCTAACAGTGGTTCTAGAAAGCATTCTAGAAGCCTCATGTGAAATGAGGGAGGATGGCAATCGAGGCAAAAGCATTGGGGAAGGTCTCTACGTACAAGTGACACAGAGGTCAAGAGTCAAGCACTGGCTCTGGGCAGAGGAAGAGGAGGTGTTCAGAGGTGGCATGTGAAGTCCTGGACAGTCTGGCAGACATGGACCCATGGAAGGGAGGGGAACAAGAGCATGAATCCTAGGTTCCAAGACGGCAAAATAGACAGACAGGTGTTCCAGTTTGCTTTTTGTAGCTGTGATTAAAAAGAAAATGCTGACCAAAAGCAACCCAGGGAGGAAAGAGTTTATTTCAGCTTACATTTCCCCATGACAGTTCACCACCGACGGAAGCCAGAGCAGGAATTTAAGCAGGAGTGGAGGCAGGAACCATGGCGGGGAGGCTGTTTGGTGGCTTGCTCTTAGGTTTGTCATCAACCTCTGTTCCCATACAGTCCAGACCCAACCTAGGGATGGTAACACTCTATACGGGCTGGACTCTCCTACATCACTTAGCAATCAAAAAAAATGCGCCCCTAGACAAGTCCATAGACCAATCTATGGTCTGAGCAGGCAACTATTCAGCTGAGGGGCCCCCTTTCCGGGTGTCTACTCGACAGCAGAGATCAGCCAACCTAACAGATCACTGAGATCAGGAAAGGAAAGAGGAAGGTGAGTGAAATGAGGTTTAGGGGTGCAAAGTTCTGCAAGATGAGATAATGAAAGTAGCTTTAGGTCAACAGACAAAATGTTCTAAGATAGTAGAAATACCAAGGGCAGTGTTAGCCAAGTTCAGCTTAACTGGGGCTGGGTCAGTGCTATTGCCTGTGGGCCAATGTGGATCAGCTTTTGTGTGGTTTACAAGCCAAGAATGGGTTTGCTTATTTATTTATTTTATAGTCTGAAGAGAAAAAAATCAGGATATGCTCAAAGCAGATGAAATTTCAATTTCATGTGCACAAGTAACATTTCATGGGAACACATCCACACTGTTTACTGACCCATTATCCGTGGCAGTCTTCTGCATTATGGTAGGCGACTTGCAAGAATGGAGTTTAACTTCCCAACATATCCAAGTAATTTACTACAGGGACTTTTCACAGAAAGTGTGCGCTACTCCTGAACTTAACTGTTAGGTCATAGTCTCTGTTTTCTCTGAAATTGTTGTTTGTGGACCAGAAACAGTTCAACACCAACCATGTCACAGAACTGGACCAAAATACAGGTGATGAGAAGGCGGGTGTTGTGGGGTTGGGCACCCAGGGCGTTGGCACGCACCCTGATGTCACTGGTAACACGAGGGGGAGGAACTTTGCTACAATGATTTTAAAGAGACTTTTGGTTTCTATTATGTTCATCAGTATAATTAAATTATAATTAAAAAGTAGGACTAAAAAACCCACACTGAAAATCAGAAGACATGCTGCTGTGTGCAGGCCTCATGCAGACTTAGACTGGCATCTTCCTCACCTTGGTTGTCCATATATAAATTTTAGCTTAGCAAAAATAAATATTGCAAAGTTGCCTTAGGTGTTTCCTCTCAGTTATCCTCACGGCAAGGTAGTAACATCATCAGTATCTCAGCTTCTGTATTTAAAGGGGGAAGTTCATGCTTGGTCAAATGCTAGAGCAACTCAGAGATGGAGGTGACACAGGGCCTAGCCAGAAAGATCTGAGGTTTCCAAGTCAAAACACAAGCAATATCTCTAAGTACAATGTTACTCATAGACAGCTGTTCTCTTCCACTGGGAATTAAAAAAAATAAGGTAATGTAGTATGTTTTTAAAGAAAGATCTCCCTTTGTGAGAGAAACGACTTTTAAAAACAGATTGAACTTTGAAACTAATAAAATATGAAACCAAAAGACAAAGACACTGTAATCTCAACAGACATCAAGTCATACACTCTACTCTAGTTTGTTTCTCCACTGCAGTAATAAAACACAGACCAAAAGCCACCTGGGGATGGGAGGGTTTGTTTCCACTTATACTTTACAGCCAGTATCTAGGGACCGGCATGCAGTAACTCAAGGCAAAAACCTGGGGGCGGGAGCTGATGGCGGCGGAGACCCTGAAGAACACTGACTTCTGCTACCTGTCTTACACAGCCCAGGCCCACCTGCCTAGGGACGGCACCACCCACAGTGGGCTGGTAGGCTGGTGGGCTGGGCCCTCCTACATCAGTTAGCAATAAAGACATTGTCCCACAGGTAAGTCCATAGGCCGGTGCTGAGGGAGGCCAACTTCAGCTGAGATTCTGGTTTTCTCAGGCACGTCTAGGTTTGTGTTTAATGACAAAATCGAACACACCCCTCTTCCCCACCCTCTCCCACTATCTGGGACTAAACTCAAGGTTAGCCACGCATCAGGCAACTGCTCTACCAGTGAGCTACATCCCCCCCAGCTGACAAATAGAAAATGTCTTAAAAAGTATTTTAAAGCTTATCGTGCAAAGTATTGGGTTTCATTTTTGACATTTCTGTCGCTGGTAATATGTGTTACTCTGAAGTTCATGTTGATATTATAACAGTCACTACAAGTGTTTGCCTGCTTGTTTTGCATTTCCCTTTTTCCTTTTAAACACACACTAGGGCTGGGACCTAGGGCGAAGCACTGGGGCAAGCGCTAGACCACTGAACCTCATACAGCCCCAGCCATGAGTGGTGTTTGAGCAACTCTTCTAATTGCTTCTGTTGACACCCCTTCATCCTCCTCACCAACCTGCCCCGCTGCAGCCTTGAACCCCCAGTCTCCTGTTTACATGCTACACRCATCCTCCTCACCAACCTGCCCCGCTGCAGCCTTGCACCCCCAGTCTCCTGTTTACACGCTACACGCATCCTCCTCACCAACCTGCCCCGCTGCAGCCTTGCACTTCCAGTCTCCTGTTTACATGCTACATGCATCCTCCTCACCAACCTGCCCCGCTGCAGCCTCCTGTTTACACGCCACACGCATCCTCCTCACCAACCTGTCCCGCTGCAGCCTTGCACCCCCGCAGTCTCCTGTTTACACACCACACGCATCCTACTGCCTTCCTCTCTTTCCTCAGCACGTCTTCCTCCTGCTCATGTTCTTCTAGTTCCACAGTCCCACACTTCCGCACACGTGTGAACATCATGGCTCGGATCTGCTGGTGAGAATGTGGTCTGTGCCACTTGACTTGCCATGCTTTCCAGACCCGTTTTCTTGCAAACTTCATTTCATTGTCCTTCAGAGCAGAGGAAAATTCGATTGTGCATGTTTACAAAGTTTTCATCGTCCATTCACCCAAGGACAGATATCAGGGTTGAGTCCATCTTTTTGTTACTGTGAAAAATGCTACAATAAACGCGGATGAACAAGCTTTTGTGTGTGTGTGTGTGTGTGCGTGTGTGTGTGTGGTATGATGTATGCTCGACAGTGCTAGACAGCTAGCTCATATGCTTGTTCTATTTTTAATCTGTGAGGAACCTTCATACTGATTTCCACCATGGCTGTACAGTTCATACTACAGCAGCAGAGGGTAAGGAATTGTCTTTCCCTATATCCTTACCATGTTTTTTATTGGCATATCCTTCAAAAATCCCACAATACAACCTTGGATAAATCTTGTGTGTTGCTAGCCTTGTTGCTGAATAAAGAAAGTATCTGTCTATATCGAATTCTGCTATATTCCTTATAAATGTTACACAAACGTAGAGAGGCAGTGCCATGCAGCATTATTTAGCTTTGAGAAAAGTCTCCCATCCAAGAATTAACCAGGCCTAATCCTGCTTAGCTTCCCAGGTCAGATAAGATCAAATGTATTCAAGGTGTTATGGCTTGAATTTCTTAATTCTTGTTTAAGAAAATAACTTTAATGAGCTAGAGAGATAGCTCAGAGGGGAAAGTGCTTGTCAGGTAAACTTTAGGAGCCAAGCTTGGATGCCAGGCACTTCTAATTCCAGGACCGTGGAGGTGGACTTGGGTGGGAATGAGGGGAGGGAGAGGAAGAAGGTAGGAATCTCTGGGGATTGCTGGCTAGCAAGTCTTGCCTAACCACTGAGCTCTAGGCCTAGGAGAGATTTTAGAGGGTTTCTCTGTGTATCTCTGACTGTCCTGGAATTCATTTTGTAATCTAGGCTGGCCTCAAACTCAGAGATCCACCTACCTCTGCCTCCTAAACTCTGGGATTAAAGATGTGCACCACCACCATCCGACTCTGAGAGATTTTATCTTAAAAAGAAAAAAGAAAAGAAAGAAAAGCAGAAGCAGATGTTTCCTAAAAATGGACACCAGAAGTTGACCACTGGTTTCACGCTCTGCCCTGAACATGCTTCATGGGTAGGCATGTATGCGCATGTGTGGAAACCATGCCAACCAAACACAGAATGGAACAGAAACATCCAGCGGGCAGTCAGGCTTTAATGGAGATTTGTGAATCTTTTTTTCTTTTTTTTTGATATAAAAAGTAAAAGCAGAGGGAATGGAGACAGTCTCCCTGGGTTTGAGTACCAGGCCAGCCACTTGATCTTCAGCAAGTTCCTTTATGTTCCATTGCCTCAGCTCTTCATCAGTACGACAGAGAAGAAACACTAGTGCTTTCCTTGGAGGCAAGCAGCTGACTGACTGCCGGGAAACAGCTACTTAAAAGCCTTTCCTATTGCATGGTTTGGCTAAAGCTTACAACTCTAGACATGAGAATAATACCATTATGTTCACTCAACGCGTCAATGTTATATGCAAAATAATTCAGAGGCAAGACTCAGACAAGCCATCCTGGCATTTTCTCACAGCAACTGAGATTTTTTTAAGTGATATATCATGCTTAACACAGATGATGCTAACACAAACGACACTCTTGAGATGGGCTTCGCAGCAGCCAGTGGAACACAGGGAGATGGAGGAGGCTTGTGATACCTCACTGGGACTCTCTGCTCCAAACACTATCGAAATCAACAAGACCACCGCAAAATGTACTGGAAGAGCAGTAACCAATTTCCTTCTCAGGACTTCAGTCTTTGCATTCTATTGTCGAAAAATGTGAGATCCAAAAGTAGCCTGCCTCAGAGAAATCTTCACATCTGCATTTTCACGAATGTGTGGGAGAAAACTTGTTCTGTTGAGGTCAGAACCCTAACGACACACCCAGAGGCCCCTGGGTTGGGTCCTCATTTGACCCAACAGTTTTCACTTTGTCCTCAGACCCAGGGAATAACTCAGTTGCCAGTCCAAGTCTCCTCAATGGAAAAGGGAAAGAACAGGACATGTTAAACCTTGAGGCCCCTGGAGGGCCATCCTAGGATCCATTTTATTTCAGGTAAACTGATCTCCGTAATCTCCAAAAGAGGGAAAGTGTGTTTAGAAAGACAAGCAACCTGACAGTAAACACTTTGACTGGATGTTCAATAGCATCTAATAGTGCAGTTCAGCTAGCAAAATAACGTTAATCAAAACCTACTAATGTCTTGAACAAATGAACTCAATTTCGTCATGCCGCACCATGAGCATGAATGAGCTCCATCTGATTGCTCAAGCTTAAGATGTTTTAAGTGGGATTTCTTATGTTGTCTCAAAAAGCAAAATGTCATGAATTGATGAAATTGGTTGAACTGACTTTTATGAAATGAGTCACAAGTTATGAAGGTGCCCAGCTAAGATGAGAATGGCTGTAGGCATAGCTTGCCCAGGGGGAAGAAAAAAGTACAATAAACAACCTGAAAGGGGGTGGGTTAAATAAAGGTAGGTTACTATCCTTGAGAGGGGAAAAGCTGAAAGATGTCTTACCATACTCAGGTTGACTGGGTGCAACTGAAACTAGCTACTACTAAATTCTTATTTGGGGACTTTCATGTTTCTTTATGTTTTAGTTTGATCCCTAGTACTTAGCATGGGTAACATCATTGGGATTGGTCTGCTTTGGTCTGGGGTACTTGGCCAGTCTAAAGACACGGCCTCTCATAAATTTGAGTAACTGAAATTCAAGAGAAACAACTCAACCACCCAAAGAAAAACTGTATTCCATTACAAGAACCTCTAGCAGAAAAGGAGCTTGGGAGCAAGATAACAGAGCCATGGCTACGTGTGGCCAGGGCTGAGGCATCTCACCGTGGAGCCTGCCTTACAGCCAACTGCCTGCCTAACCAGGAGGCACAGCTTAGTTAAACACAGAACAGCCGCTGTGGGCAGGGGAGTTTCAAGGCCGAAGGGAGCCGTGAAGGCAGAGACAGGGATTTTCTGATACTATCAATCTAAAGCTACCCAGCTAAACAATGAACTCCCTTTACGGGAATCCGTGGCACTGGAAATATGCAGCAGCTGGCTTATCTCTGTTCAGAGACTCCAGGCATCTGTGCATTGAATAAGATGCCTCTAAAGGCCTCTTCCCCAACCATTGAGCCTGTCTCCCCACAACATCTTCACCTCTCCCATACTTAGGCCAAAATCTAAACCACTTTCAGAGCTAAAATGATTTTCCAAATAACACAGATTCTCCTTGTTTCATTGAGGAAATTCTCTGGTACCCAGTAAGCCATATTTAACATACAACAGGTCTCAAGAAATTAAGAAATTAGATTGAGTCAAACTTCTCTCCAACTAGACCTTTATGAGGGGGTATAAAAAAGGAGCCTCCTGAGCAATTATTCCCTAGAGTTTTGAATTTGGCTTGCTTTTCTTCTCCCTAAACAAACTTTCCCTTGGAGATTGTTTTTACTCCCAGGCTTAGTTTGGGATCCAAACACTGAGTACTGTCAAGCAATGAAGCCAAGTTCACATCTATGGTGCAGATCTCAGGGGTGTCTTGACTGTCGGTTCAAATGACTTCAGAACATCTGCATCATTACAGCACCCAAGCTGCTCAAGTCTGTGCTAGCTCTCTTTTCTTTGTAGGGCTACCTTACATTTCAAACAGAGCCTTCATTCTGAGGTTCCTTGTGCAAAGGGCCAGGAATCTTCCTACATTCCTAGCTCCCCCATTTGTGCCCACACCTACTTTCTCAGCCTGCAGGTTCTACTTCACTGTTGTGATTTATATCATCCACACCTCTAGGTGTGGAATGAGAACTCTGTCACACCCTGTAGGCACTGACGCTTTCCAACGCCTTGTTGTCTTCCTTGGGTGATCATACTGACCTTTCTCAACCAAAAATGTTCCCGTGTCTCTCTCAGTCTAACTTCCATTAAATGGACTCTTGACAATTTTAGGATACGAATTAAATTCCTTTATTTTCACACAACAATCTTCCTAATTGTGGTCCTTGTTTCCCCTACCTGCTCTGGTCACACTATTTATCCCTAATCACATCTGCTGGATCACACTATTTATCTCTGGCCATAACAGACTGCTGTGGTTTAAGGACAGCACCATGCTGCTCCTGAGGACTCTGTATCATGTGACTTTTGCTCTATGTGCCATGATCTTATTGTCTGGCAAGCATGCCCTACCTACTAGAGTTTGGATACTGACTGTTCTCTGTGCCCCAAAGGTCCATTCACAAAAGTCTGACTTCCTCAGTGGTGCCGTTGGAAGGTGGAACCTGGGGGAGATCCTGGATCTTTGGAAGGATGTTCTCAAAGATGACCGTGGGACCGTGGCTCTGGTCTCTATCTTGTGAGGTGAGCAGTTTACCCCGTCACATGCTCCTGCTATGCTGTGCTGATTTGCCACAGGCCCAAAGAAATAGTCAACTGATCATGGACAGAAACCTCGAAAACCACAAGCCAATATAATCAATCAAAATCTATCTCTTCTTCTCTCCCTGATTCTTAGATTTTTTGGAGGACAAGGTCTCTCTATGTGGTCCTGGCTGTTTTGGGACTTGCTCTATAGACAAGGCTGGCTTCAACCCCCCAGAGGTCTACCCAACTCTGCCTCCTGAGTTCTGGAACTAAAGGTGTAGGCCACAGCGCCCACCTTTTTCTTTTTATAGGCTAATTAGTGCACATCTTTAGTAGTGACAGGAAGATAAACTACACTGTAAGTGCGCGGTTTCCGGTTAGTTCACAATGCTCTTTCAGCATTGTTCTTAAACAACACAGTGTACCCATAAAGCAGTGCTGTGGATGGGTATTCTAGCTCTGTTGCTTGCTAGTGAAATGAGTCGTGTAAATTAATCTTCCCAAACTTGGTTCTGTTGGCTCTAAAATTATGCTCATATCTGAAGAGAAGGAACAAAGTGCAGACCTGGCAGAGATATGATTTTATGTGCCTAGAGTCTTTCTTCTAGACACTGTTTCTCTCTTGCTTCCAGCCCATGCGTATTCCATGGCCACTAATAATTAGCCTAGTGGAGGCCACTTGACCAACTGAGTTGGTGTTTTTCTATGGAAAGTGAAGGAAAGGTAGAGATAGTGGAGGAAGCGTGCACAACTGTGCACACCTGTAATTCCAACAGTCAGAAGGCCGAGACAGGGGACCACAAGCTCATGCCAGCTTGAGTCACACTGAGAGACCCTATCTAAAATAAAGTAAATAAAATAAGTAAATAAAAATGAAAGTGGGAAAAATTGGAGTAAGGAGAGCCACAGGGGCAACAGAGAAGAGTAACAAGGCAGAGCGTACAAAAAACAACCACAGTCTAGAAACAATTCGATTCTTGCTGTTACCAAGACTGACCCCACATCCTATAATAAAACCCTACTTGCTGGCTGCCAATCATACGCTGAAGAATTTAATTACACTCAGTTCTCAGTGTATGTTCATTTGCACCACGAATATCAAACCATCGGCACATGCAGGCAGGGGTTGAATCTTAATGGACTAAGGACTAGCATGGTGTTTTGATACACAACAGCCATTCAGACATTTGTGGACTAGAAGTCAATGTTTAACGCTTCTTTGTTCACTACAGGAAAGAACTGTCCATAAGTGGGTGAATGGATAATAAAAATTTGGTAACACTTTAAAAATGAATGCTATTAATATCTAAAGAAAAATACAACCACAAAATTTCCAGGAAAATGGATAAATTTAGAATGTATATTAAGCAAAGTCATAAAATCTCAGAAAGAAATAAGAGCCTGCATGTCCTCCCTACATGGAGAGATTGTCTAGTAATCAATGCATATATGTAAACAAATGCACATTTGGGTTCTGTATGACACGGAGAAAAGAGAATGAGGAAGGTTAGACACTGGGGGATGAGGAAGGACTGAGTGCGGGTGACGGACATGAGTTATCAAAGAGAGCTCAGAGCTAATTGTTCTTCTAGTTTTAAGTCTGTCAGGAACTTTTTGGTTTTGGTGGTGGATAAATATATAGTGACAGTGTAAAATCCAACAGGAAGCTATACAGCTTCTGTTTCAAATAGCTATTCTAACTGTATAGAAGTTCACTGATGCATATACATTTTGGCCTAGTTAATTTCGGTGTATGGTTTTGGTTTGCTTGTTTGTCAGCTTTTTAATAATAAAGTTTATAAATAAAAAAGAAAAGTAAAATGTTGGATGAATTTTAATTGGTATTAATAATAATAAAAAAACGGGTTAATACTGAAGATCAGAGAAACAGAGCAGCCAGCCACTAGAGGGCTCTTTTACCTCTACCAATGCTCAGACCAAAGGGGCAACCCTGCCCTCAGAATGCATCTCCAGACTGCACTGAGTTCCTGTCTCCTCCCGCCTTATGTTCCTCTCTCTGCCCAGCCATATCCCTCCTGTCTCCACCTCCCTAGTGCTGGGATCAAAGGCGTGGAATCCCAAGTGCTGGGATCCCCTTTGTGTGTTTTATTTCTCTTTTACACAGATTCAATCTTGTGTAGCCAAGGGTGGCCTTGAACTCACAGAGATCCTTCTGCTTCTTTCTCCTGAGTCTTGGGATTAAAGGCATGTGCCACCACTCCCTGGCCTCTAGTGGCTTAGTTCTGCACTCTGATCTTCAGG
>LOJH01048815.1:746-12967 GCA_001685095.1 Ellobius talpinus
ACACACACACACACACACACACACACACGGGGGGGAGAGAGAGAGAGAGAGAGATAAGAGGGAGTAATTCATTATTTTAAATTTTTGGAAAGCATAAAATAAACAATGCTAATGACTCAAAAAAGACAAGAAATAGATCCTTCTTTAAAGCCCCCAGAATTAATGCAGACTGCTTTCAGCCCCCCAGAATTAATGCGGACTTACTTTTAGCCCCCCCGAGACCCTTTAGCCCCCTCGAGACCATTCCTGGCTTCTAACTTCAAGAATTGTGACATAATAAACATATGCTATTATAACCCATGCTGTCTTAGTGTTCTATTACTGTGAAGAGATACAATGACCGTGGCAACTCTTATAAAAGAAAGCATTTAACTGAGGTTTTCTTATAGTTTCAGAAGTTTAGTTCATTATTCTCAAGGCAGTGAGCATGGTGGCATGCAAGCAGACAAGGCAGCTGAGAGTTCTGTATGAGGCTCCTTGTCAGAGCTGGTCTTACCAGGGTAGGGGCATGGGGATTAGAAAAATAAGCAAAGAGAACAAAGACGCAAATGGAAATAGTAAAACAGAAGCATAGGACAGTATCAGGAGGGAGTTCCAGTGAATACTGAAATTGCCCACTTTTAATTTCCATTTGCTTAAATACCCCAACCCCTAAAGGTAGGAGTAAGATAAAAAAACTGTATTCACATGATACAAGGAATGAACAGACTAGTTGAAGGATTATGGGTTACATTCTTAATTAAACATCTGTTGCCAAAACAAGACAAGTAACTCTCACACCCTAGACCAAAACATTCTGCAGGCAAATCACTCCTTGGGTGGAATCCATAGCTATCTCACTAAGGCAATAGGAACCTAGTTGGATCCTTAGACTCTGAGGCAGAAACAGATCTACTTCTTAATACCTGAAATTCCAGGGCTGGATTTTAGCCACACCTGTTGACAATTGCTTGTGATGCTCTGGCATCTTACTCCTCTAACCACTGCTGGCGTCTCCTTGACTCTGCCTTCTTTCTTCCTATATCTCTGTTTGGATTTCCACCTAAAGCAACTTTATTCACCAACCAATAAAAGCAACACATATCTGTAGCCAACAGAAGGATATCCCACATCGCATGTATTTGTATATACACGTTCATATATTCCTCAATATAACCTGTTGAATTTATATAATGTTACTTCCATGTGTTTTTTCAGGACTGTACTGACAGGTTTTGTGTGTCATCTCAACACACACTAAAGTCCAAAGGAAGGAGCCCTAGTTGAGGAAATGTCTCCATGAGAGTAAGCTGTAGGGCATCTTTTCATTTAGTGATAATTGGGAGAAGGCCCAGTCCATAGTAGAGAGTCTCATCCCTGGGCTCCTGGTTCTGGGTTCTATAAGAAGGTGGATTGAGCAAGCCAGGGGAAGTAAGCCAGTAAGCAGCATCCCTCCATGGCCTCTACATCAGCTCTGGCCTCCAGGATCCTGCACTGTTTGAGTACCTGTCTTGACTTCCTTCAGTGATGAACAACAATGCTGAAGTGTAAGCCTTTCCTCCCCTGCTCGCTTTTTTTTTAATTTCAACAATAGAAACCCTAACTAAGACAAGGGCTGACAGTTTAGCACTGGACAACCAATCGGTGTTCTTCCTAGTATTCTTCTTCATAGAGGGTCACCTCTCCTGCTCCTATCTTTGCTCAGTTTCCTGGAGCTCTTCAATCTTTGAATGCTTCATGGGTTTTTACTCATACAGTTTGGTATACTCATTGGTGTTCTCCTTGTTCAGCTCATGTTTGGGTGACTATGTTGGTGTGCTCTGTAACTTCTCATTGGCATTCATACAGTTACCTACCTCTGTTACCATTTTCCAAATAACCCTACCCAGATTACTTCATCTCTCCACAGCTTCAGATATTTGTATAGATACTTATTAATTATAAGACAAAAGAGTCACAGATTGGACTTTAATGTCACAAATACATCTCTTTTCTCATCATCAATTGTTCGTGTATTATACTGGTGGGTGAGTATTACATACTAAAGGAGGCCTTCCCTATGTGGTGGTTTGAATAAGAACGACTCCGTAGTCGCCTTTGTTGAATGCTTAGTCATCAGGAAGAGGCAATACTCCGAAGAATTAGGTGTGACATTGTTAGAGTGGGTGTGGCCTTTTTGGAGGAAATGTGTCACTAGGGGTTGGCTTTCAAGTTTCAGAAGTCCAAGCCCATTCCAGTGGCTCTCTATCTCTTCCTGCTGCCTGCAGATCTGGAAGTAGAACTCTCAGATACCTCTCAGTACCATGTCTACCTGCTTGCCACCTTGCTTCCTGCCATGATGATAATTGGTCGAACCTATCGAATTGTAAGCAAGCCCCAATTAAATGATGTCCTTCATAAGAGTTGCTGTGGTCATGGTTTGTCTTCACCCCAATAGCACACTGACTAAGACTCCTCCTTCAGCATGTTTATTATGGGATGTCAACACCAGGAGCAAAATCCTGTGAGTGTTTTGAAGAACTTAGTTTGAGGAAACACAACTCACACTTTGGTATTACAAACTAATGCTCTTCTCAGCTTTTGTTTCATCACTATGACAGAAAATGTATTTGTGTCATTAGTCTCCTTGCATTTTCCCTTAGGTTAGCGTTAAGGTGTGGGAAACTTAAGTAAAACCAAGTAGTTATGTCTAGGAAATCAGAAGTTTGCTTCTTCCATCCACTCACTGTTCAGTGTGGTTCTTAGTTGTCAGAACATTTGATATAGCACTCACGTGCTTGCTGCATTGATACCTTTAAGTGGACTGGCTATACGCTGTCCTTGTGATATGTGGGTCATAAGTCTTATTGCAGAGATACCTATTGCCTCTTGGCCTAAAAGATCTACTTTCTAGACTCTCAAAACAGACAAAAGTTCCACAGTCACCCTGTTCCCTTAACTCTCGGCCTTCTTCAATTATTTTTCTTTTTTCTTTTTGAAAGTGTTGCTGGGAAATATAATTTTCTTCTCAGGTATTTTTATAGGAGTCTCAAATCTTTACTGAAATATATTTAAGTATAATGAAACTCAGGTTCTCTCCTCTTCATGATAATTATTTGTCTTATTGCTGTGTCTATTGCAGTCATTTTGTTACTATTCTGAGTCTTTCTGGATGTGATAAACAGAAAAATCAAGCCGCTGAAATGAGGAAGAAAAGACTAAGCCTCAGGGAGAGAAACCTGTACTCCCAGACCCAAGTCCTAAGTTAGCCCCGAGGAAGTAAAGACAGGTGGTAGGCTCTAGACCACTTATTTTCCACCAGGACTGGCTGGAAGCCAAATTGCGTAATAAAGTCATCTCATTGCCTCTTCCTTTTACCTAGTTTTAGATCATCTGCTTCCTTCTGAATCCACCAAGACATGTTTCTAGGAAAGACTCACTAAGTCATTTACCATTAAATTTAGCAATTTGGATAGTAGGAATTTTATCACAGTTATTATTCACTTGTTGTTATGTATTATGGAAGATAATTATGGATTATGGAAGATACATTAACATGGGACAGGGAAATATATACAGACTAATTTATATTCTGATTCTGGAAAAGAATAAAATAAACTTTTCCTCTTGCCCATGGTGCTGGTCAGAGGTCAGAACATGAAGCTAATCAAGAAAATAGAAATACAGGAGAGAAAATAAACCACAAAATTTGGTGTTGTCTTACAGACAACCAGGAAGCATTACCACTAGCAACTCCTTCTTTGACTTTCCTTATCCAGTTGGACTAGGGAGTTCCTTTATGTTCAGTTAATCACAATTTCAAGAATATATTTGCAGATCTTCTCTAACATAAAAGCATCAGAAACCAGGTTACATGTACATGGTTAGACAGGATAATCTCTCCTGCTTAAATTATTACTGTATGAGTAGTATATAAATATTTTTATATAAACATTATAGAATGAAACCTGTTAGGTATATTAAAACACTCCTTTTAACTACATGAAGGAATATTAAACTGAAAATGATCAAATATCTGATAGCATTGTGTACCTAAAGATGTGACTGCAGGTAATAGAGACTGGGAAAAGTAAGAAATAGAATAAAAAGTTTTAATATTCAGTAAAATATGTATTTCTAGTCCTCTGTGGAAGCTGCTAAGCATGAAATATTTTAAATGTATATTTAATATGCACCAGTAAAACACTTAGGTATTTAAAAGTTGCAAATCATCATTCCTAAATTTAGAAGTCAAGGACAACGGTTTGGTTTGTGCAAAACAAAGCCAAGAACAAAACCTTGAAATAGACCCAAACATCTGAAGTCTTAAACTCCCTTGTTTTTCCAGCTGTGCATTATAGAAAGACCTACAGAGACCAAACAGTTTGCACTTTAAAGATTTCATTGAAATGGGAAAAAATGTGACAGAAAATTACATTTTAGCGAATATAATTGTAACTGCAATCAGAAACTATAGTTCATAGTTTAGCTGATTGGAACTTTGCATCTATCTATAAAACTCATTTCTTCAGCTCATCCGATTTCGACTTGGATGAATTCCAATCCCCTTTTCTTTTTCAACTATGCCTAATTAAGTAATTCCCTCAATCCACCTTCAGGTATTGTCTGTTGAAAGTTGTGAATGTTAATTTGACTGCAGTATTCTTGAAAGTTCAAAGCCCTTCTGTTGTTCACTACTCGCTCATCAAAAGCTATTCCAGTGGAAAGAGTTTGTGGCTCTTGATAGCTGACAGTCAGGAAAGGTGTCAGCTCCTTCTGTTTGCCCTCTTTAACAGAGGGATTCAACTCTTTCACGAGCAGGTCCCCTTTCATTCAGATTTCGAGCTATCTGAAAGGAACACGGGTTGTTCTCTCGTTCTGGTTTTGTCATTTCATGATTTGACTCTGGCCAGCAGCCTGCGTTCCCTGACCGCAGAGTGATGGAAAGTTATAAAATATATGTAAATATCAGAGCATGCTCACAGCGTAATTTAAAAAACTGTCAATGTGCATTCCCCGGAAGACACAAGGAACGTAGATTAACCTTTTCATCAGTGATAAGAATCATAGCTTCAAAACCAGCTGTATCACTTTCTAGGGCATGCATTTTAATTAATTATGTAAAACCAGATTATGATTCATTATAAATTTCATTCCAGGAGAAAGTACAAATGAACTATTTTAAGACACTTTAAACATGTGTTGAACTATATAGCTCTGTATACATGTACAACAATACTGCTATGTTTGGTTACCAGGTGATGCAATATTTTGTCCACTAGATGGATCTGGCATTCATAGTTTTAAAGCTAAGAAATCTGTTTTTCTAAATGTATTATGTTGACATCACATAACTGCCATTGGAGTTCAGGAGTACACATAACCAATATACGAATGACAAAAATAAGAATAAAATAAAGAAATAGAAATGAGGAAGAGGAAAGACTAGAGGAGGAAGAAAAGGAGACTGAACAATGTTACAACTCCTATTGGTTAGAAGAGATTGAGAAGAAGAGGAGATAGCTAGATACAAGGGAGAAGCAGGAATTCAACTGTGGCACAGAAGCAACACAAGGATTGGACAATTGATAAAAACCTGCATAATGTGGACTGGCAACACGGTATAGCAAGTAAAGGTGCTTGCGGCTTAGCCTGACAACAGGAGTTCAATCCCTGAGATCCACACTGAAAAGAAGAAATATCTTCTGGAAGTTTTCCTACCAGCCACATGTGCTGCATGGCAGGCAGATACTCACATTTGTACACAACACGCACACACACATACACACACACATGCACACACACATACACACATGCACATACACACATGCACACATGTGCACACACATACACACACACTGTAAATAAATGCAGGTAGGTAAAATTAGTAAAATTGTATAATGTGAATAGTTTAGTTATTAGTTAAGGTAGATACCACTTTGCTAATGTTGATGGTTGAATCGCATTTGTTAAAGAGTTATCTTTAAAAAATAAGGGAGAAAACTATACAGGGAGAAATTTTTGTAAAATTTCTGTAAATAAAGACATATTTTGAAATTGCAGTGTTTTTACGATCAATTCAAATCAGTTGAGATGAATTGGAAATACATAACCAGCAGTGTGAAACATTGGTTAGTGAAAAGTCATAAATGAGGCTAAATGAAACGCTAGAAATGTCTACAGAAGTTTTGAATCCTGGAGAAATCTTGCTGTAATCATCTTTATCAAGCACAAAAATCATCACTGTGGACTTCATTCACCAAAAGAGAAGTAAGTCATGGAGAAAGCCAACAGTAAGATGAGTATAGTTTTTCTTTATCTAATATCTTTAGTTTCCATTTTTATTTTATTATTGATTAATGTTTGGTTACTTAGGTCTTGCATCAGCATTCTATTTTTTCAAGACAAATCACATAGATTTTCAAAATAAATGTATGAGTCAAATCACAAGAGTGTATAGATTTAGATTTCTGAACTTATCCTGACTTTTCCTGTGGTTAGTTATTTCATCTGTATTTCATGCAGGAATGGAGTTCAATCTTTCTCATGCAGATGAAAAACAATACAGTATATATTATATATGTCCACATTTTTACTAATGGTTATTATTCATTTGGATATAATGTAATGAACATATGCTCTCCATAGATCAGTGCATTAAAATAGTTGCTAATGCTTAAATTGCTCGTTTATTAATTGGAAGCAGTCACTTATGTTATAGTCACATTATCTGCTTTTTATAGTTATCCGGCACATAACCCTTGTTTCTTTTTTGTTTTCTTCTCCCCACCCATATTTTCATCTCCATCCCTACTTACCTCCTTTGCCCTCTTTCTCTCCCTCTTCTGCACATGTCCCATCACCTCTTGTCTCTTCTACCTCTGCCCTGTTTTCTCTTTTATTGTGCCAATATTCTTCCTGCTGGATGCAGACACTGTACTCATTTCTTCTTTCTTTGCCATTGTCTCAGATTGTTTGCATTCTGTCTTTTGCTGCAGGCAATACAAGTTTTGGTTGGGCTATTTTGCATTTTGATGACAGCATTACTTTGAATTATTCCTTACACCAGGCTTGATGGACTGAGTTGGATCACGGAAGCTCATATGGTGAAAGGAAAGAAATGACTCTTGTAAGTTGTTCCACATGTGTGCTATGGCATGAATACACACAAAGTAAATTAATGTTAAAGAACACATAAAGAGAAGGATCTACTAGTATGTACTTAAGCACGCATGCTTATTCCTACCTTCATAATGAATGATGCTAGAAATCAGAATGGATTTGATAGCATCACTGTCCATATCTTAGTTGTCTGATATCACAGGGCTATAAAATTTCACACAATGTTATCATTTGGAGAAGCTGAGCAACACGTACATGAAATATTTTGTTGTTTCTTATAGTTGCATGTGAATCTATTACTGTTTCAATTAAGAAACCATGAAGAAAAATTAAGATAACCCCTAATTTAAAATGGGAGGGGTGCTGTTATTGAAAATATTGCCCTTCTGACATAGGAAAAGATGTATATTTGCATGGTTTCTAAGTTAACAGCAAACTTTATCTACAAAGAGCCATGTAGAAACTTTTGACATACCATTCTTTGATAGTACCTCTCGTCTTCCCTGCATAACAAAAACAACCATAGTCGATACACAAATAACAATCATGGATGTACAGTAATAAAATCTTATTTGTTCATAGTCCATTCATAAATAACAATCATGGATGTGCAGCAATAAAATCTTATTTTTTTGGCACAAACAAAACCAATTTCATACAGTTGTAATGTGTCATGAAATATGATACTTCCTTTGCTTCCTTTTTTAATTGAAAATTAAATAAAATATATTTTTATTACAACTTTTCCCTCCCCCAGGTCCTCCCAGGTCTTCCCCCACCTTCCCACCTACCCAAATCCAAACCCTTTCTTTCTCTCTCATTAGAGAAAGAACAAACAACTAAAATATAACAAAAAAAATGAGATAAGATAAAATAAAATCAACAAAAAATAAGAGAAAGACAAAACAAGTAAACAAACAGAGGGGGAAAGAGCCAAAAAAAAGCACAAGAAATACAGCTAGCTGCAGAGACACATTCACATACACAGGATCAGCCATACACACCAAACTGGAAACCATAATATATAAGCAAAAGAACTGTACAATTTTAAAAAATGTTCACACAAAGCATTACGAAACAAAAAAATCTCTCTAAAAATACTATTGAGTTCATTGTGTTGGCTGCCTACTTACTGCTGTGCATAGGGCCTGCCCTCAAGTATGGTTTGCATACCCAGTGTACCCACTCTTAGCTCTAGGTCCCCATCTGGCTTCGACCTGTGTAGGTCCTCCGCATGCTGTCACAGTCTCTGTGGCTTCATAGGTATGCAAGTCCTGTTGTGTGTGCTACCTTGGCCCTGTGTCCTTGATGTCTTCCATCAAATTGAAAACTATTAAATTCATGTGAGCTTCTAAGTCATAAGAAGTACCAAACGATTGAGCTTGGCATCAGGGATATTAGCTGACACTCTACTATGTCATGCAGATTATGTCTGGAAATTGTCTAAATATTTCTAACTGGGCTATTGGGCCTCTGTGGCCTTTACCTCAAGATGGTCAGAAGAAACAGGTGACCTAATTTGACTCCCAGTTTGAAAGTTTGGGAACCTTTGTTCTTGTTTTGTACATATAAGGATTTGAAGGGTAAAACAAATTCTATTAGTTCTACAAAAGCATTTTCTGCCATTTGTTCAAAATGCTGATTTTTTTATCTAAGAGAATGATATCACTTTTTTGTATTTCTATTTACATCTGACTTTCAGGTAACATCTGCAGAAACTTTATTAGTATTCTGTAGCTGACATGGGTTGGTAAGGATCTGTTTAATTATTAAGTGGTCAGTACACTCTAATCATTCCTGCCATTCTGTTTGTTAATATCATTTTCTAGTCTGGGATGCTAACCTGGTTCTTGGCCATGGTGAGAGAAGAGATAAAAACTAGGAGGATATCAGTCTAGGTTCAGTCCACCAAGAAAACAGCTTAAAGAATCAGAAATATTTGGTCTCAGACTTTAAAAGGTTTTTTTTCTTATTACCATTTACCTAAAATAAAATAAAAATGATTCCAACATGGTATTAAGAAATTGGGCTTCATGAAATGATGTATCTTAGGTAGGCTACTGTAACACATTAGTTAGAGAACCCCTAGGAACTGTCAATGGAGGGTGGGGTCCTTACCAACAACAAACCACATGCCTCACGTGTTATCCTTCCTCCTTTCCTTCCATGGGCTCTCATTATAGATCCCCTGGAGAAAGAAGAGTTATCTACCAACATATCAACTCCATGTCCTCATCTCCAACTTCTAGGCCCCACTGAAATATACATCAATAAAAATATAAACATAAAGGACCATGGGCCTAGCTCAGTGCTTGAGATCTTGACTCGAATATATAAGGCTCTGAGTTCCACTCCCAGCACTCTGAAGAGGTAAAAGTAATAAGTAAATGTACATTTTCTTTAAGTTAAGCCTGCCTAAAATATGAGATGAAGATTCAGTTTATGACATCTCTTAGAAAGGCAGCATCACCGTTTGTACTGATGAAAACTTTAGAATGTGGGAGAATGTGGATGACTGCACCTGGCATGCTTCAAGGCTGCTCAGGTTGTCACTCCCTTGTCGTGAAGCACGTACATTGAAGTGTGTAATTTTGGCAGTGCACCAAGACTTGAACCACGACTAGGTCTTTTTCTAAAGGCCCTCTGAGCAAAGGCTGATCAGTGAGCCTACCTTTACTGCTAATGTCAATGCTTGTAACATTGGTTCATAAAATGCAACTAATCTTTTAAGTTAGGCTTTGCAAGTTAGCATCTGACATAGCTAGAAAGAGTCATCTCCATATTTTTGATTAATAGAATCACAGAAGACCCAAAACAAGTTTTAGGAAATTTGGAGTGTAAATTAGTCCAAGTCTCTTGCATCTCATTTAAAGCAATATATGTCTTATTAATGGTTTTCAAATGAGATCTACATAGAGTTACAAAGTAAATATTAAATTACTTTTGAAAAACTGAAAAGGAAAAAAAAATACATGTTCCACCCATAAATGATGGCACCTTTGAGATGCTGCAAAGCATACCAGTTTCAAATGTTAGAAAATTTGATGCAATCTTTGGCCAGAAAAAGTGTGTAGAAGTGTAACTACTTTGCAAGAAATTGTGCAGAGTCCACAATATTGTGCAAGCATTTAAGTAGCTCTTTAAAAATAAAAATTATTCATTTTACATACCAACCACAGTTCCTGCTCCCTCCGCCCTCCACTTCTCCTCCACCCCACTCCCTATCGACTCCTCAGAAAGGGTAAGGCCTCCATGGGGAGTCAACAAAGCCTGGCGTGTCAAGTTGAGGCATGACCAAACCCCTCCCCGCTGGAATAGGCTCCAAAAGCCAGCTCATGCACCAGGGATAGATCCTGGTCCCACTGCCAGGGGCCCAACAAACAGACCAAGCCACACAACTGTCACCCATGTGTAGAGAGCATAGTTCAGTCTCATGCAGGCTCCCCAGCCATCTGTCCAGAGTCCCTGGGTTCCCACAAACTCTGGTCAACTGTCTGTGGGTTTCCCTATCACGATCTTGACCTCTCTTGCTCATATAATCCCTCCTCCCTCTCTTCGACTGGACTCCAGTGGATCAATGCATCTGCTTCCATCAGTTTGCTTACTGAAGGTTCTAGGATGACAATTAGGTTAGTTACCAATCTGATTATATGGGAAGGCCAGTCCAGGCACACTCTCTTCACCGCTATTGTTGAGTCTTAGGTGGGGTCATCCTTGTGGATTCCTGGAAATTTCCCTAGCACTAGGTCTCTCTCTAACCTCATCATGGCTCTCTTTAGTGGGTCTAATTGTTAGCTTTTCTGAGTGATTAATGTAGAACAAGCAGACGCTATTTTCCACAGAATATAGCAAACGAATCTGAGTCAGTTGCAATGCTGAGAAGATGGGAAACATGGATTTAAGGGTCTGAGGAATGTGCATCCCTGAACCCTCCAAGTCCTTGCCAGACTAGAAGTTGCCTATAAATAAAATACCCCCCACCCGGTAAATTCTCACAAACATACTCAAGCTATTTCAGTATGGAAATATGTTTTGACATAATATATTAATATTTTAGCATTGTCTGTCTTCAGAATTAATAGAGATCTCTACTATGCTAAGGCTTGTAAAACACTCTGAGCTTAAATAAAAAACAATCTCAGCTAATTGAAAAGTATAGCAAGCACAGGAACTTTTCAAAGGTAGATGTGGCCATATGATAAAATTCATTTTGTCACCCATGATTTTAGGGCATGAAGCCACAAAACTGGCCGTGGGACTATTTGCTCAAAATAGAATTGCAATGGTAGTAGGTAGCCTCACCTACCCCAGTTGTACGTTCTCCATCTTCTCAAAACTCAGAATCGTTCCCCTTACTTTTACTTGGAGAGGTTTTTTTTTTTTCCCAGCCCAATTTCTGGTCCAAATTTTAACCTTTACACAGCAACAAGTCTTTAAAATACTAAGTGTATCTATCCTAAATCCAAGGGAATTTTCTCTTTTTTAAACAAAATAATCCTCTGCTAGGCTGAATTATCCTTCAGTGCCAACTAGCTCATTTTAATGTTCTTTGATTAAAAACAATTGTGATTTATGGAGCGGAGGTAACAGCTCTGTGTAAATTCCCGCTGCTATTAACAGCACAGCACGAGTGCTGTCACACAATGGCCTTGTAGCAGAGAAACTTGAGGAAAGACTGTAACATACTTCAGTAGGGACATTGTGCAGGCTGAGCACCCACAGATCTGAATCAATTTCCTACTACCAATGAATTTTTAATAATTAGAACATTTCATAAGAAAAAAACCCCACAGTGGACACTCTTACTACAACCTTTGTGGGTGGATTCTACGGGCTATACCTGTATAAAAAGTAAAATACATCCGTTCTGAGTCTCATAAATATTTCTCTTCATCTCACAGATTTATTTTCTGCAATAAAATCATTTTTACTGAATCATTTACTATTTAGCCCTGAAATCTCAGTGCTTTTAACAGAATCCTGTTTGTTTCTTACTGAGTAACACTGATGAAATTTGGAAGAAAAGTGATGAATTTAGTATTAGTATTAGTATTAGTATTAGTATTAGTATTATTAAAAATTTTCCACCTCCTCCCAATTCCCTCCCCATCCTCCCATCACCCTCCCCCTCCCTTTCTAGT
>LOJH01048817.1:0-12967 GCA_001685095.1 Ellobius talpinus
TGTAACTGTAATTCTTGCTTGATAACTATTTTGTTATATGTAATTTTACTGTGTAAAGTTAAAACCTTTCTTTTTATTTCTACAGAAAATGGGAAATGGTGTGAGAAGTCCTTCTGTATATGTGTTGCTTTTATTGCTTAATGAATTAAGAGACTAATTTTGCCTATGATAGAGCAGAATAGAACTAGGCAGAAAAACTAAACTGAATGCTGGGAGAAAGAAGGCAGAGTCAAAGAGAAGCCATGGAGCTTCCAGAGGAGAAAGTCATGAGCCACCAGATGGAACCTTGCTGGTAAACAACATGCCTCATGGTAAAATATAAAATAATGGAAATGGATTAATTCTAGGTGTAAGAGTTATCTAGCAATATACTTAAGCTATTGGCCAAACAGTATTGCAAATAATATACTTTCTGTGTGATTATTCTGTGTCCTGGGCAGCCAGTTACAAACAAATGGCTTCTGCCAACAGCAAATGCTATCCATGTTAAGTATCTCACAAAACTCAATGGGCACCTTTCATTTTTCTGACTTTAGACATATTTTTTATCTCTAAAACTTCCTTCTCTGAGGTGTTATCAACTCCTGGAGTTTCATCCCAGCTTTCAGAAGAAGCTTTCTTTTTCTCCTCATTCCTCTTACCTCAGAGGTTGGTGATCTGTTCTCATGTCTGTGTGTGATTTCACTGATCCCAAGTAATCACAACTGTCTCCCTGGTATTGCTCTTGCATAGTTCTATAATGATAGGGTTCACTACTTATTTTGCTTATCATGGTTAAAATATGAATTCTCAACTCATCATGTCTTGTTCTTCTGTCAAAAAGATATCTACTTATGAATTACTGTATTAGTTAGTATTATAAGGAACCTTTAATTAGGTAAGCAAAAAAACTCCTTAACCCATCTTGTCTCTTCATTTTATTTCCATTCCCTAAAGCTAACCAATATCCTCAATTAATTTTAAATTATGCCACCTGAATGTCTTTCTGTTGCATTTTATAGGCTGGCAGTAAAATCAATTGCCCTGTAAACCTGTTGACCTAATGCTGATCCCTGAAATCCGTGGCTGCAGGAGAGAACTGACTCTTGGAAATTGCCTTCTGATCTTCACATGTTTTCTGTGCCAAGCATGTGCACATGTGTACATACCCATACACAGTAATACTACATGAAAGTTTTGAAAAGATATTTTACTCTATTCCAATAAATGTCATAGGATCCTGATTTCTATATTATCAATGTAAAGTCCCCAATAATATGAAATATGTATCCTAAGCTTAAATTAGGACTCTATTTGAAATATCAATGTACAATAAGAACTTTAAAAGTTTATTTAGATTAGACTTGATTTCAGTGAGTTCTTTCTGAGCTTCAAAACTTTTAAGTTGTTGAAGTTGGAACAGTCAAACATACACATTCTAATTGAGTTATCAGAAAGCCAACACTATTGAGCAGGCAAGATGGTTCAGCAGGTAAATTTGCCTGTGGTCAAACATGATGTCCTGAATCATGTTTGACCCTAGAAATCATGTGATAGAAAGAGAAAATTTGCTCAATGAAGTTTTACCTGAACTATACATACACCCCCCAACACACACTGAATAAAATATAAATACTACTATTACTCATAGAATTATATGCTGTTGAGCTTAAATCAACCAATAGAAGCACAGTTTCTCCATGTGATTTTTGCCAAATCTCTATACATATGGAACACATATTTAGATGCTCAAATGGTTTAAATGACAATAAATTCATTATAAGAAGAAGGAAAGTTTACCTAACTAATTTAAAAATTCTTCCTACTATTTATGAATTTATCCCATTGCAATTTGTAAATCCACTGAAATTTGACATTATTATGACTACTTTTGAAGTTACTGAAATTTTTGAAATCTTGGTTATACTCCTGTTATCCTCTTCCAAGAAAGATAAAGCCTTTTTTCCAGAACATTATTCTTCTCATGGTAGAGTTATAGCTAACCAGAGCATACTGCTCAGTAAGTGATATTTGAATGAATGTCTGGCTCCCATGTTTTTTTTTTTCTACTGAAAAATACTCTTTTCAAAATGTCTAATTCTGCCTGAATCATGTTTTACCCATTGCTCCTACTGCCTTTTGTTTATGATAAGTCTTCTCAGTTGACCCATGCTTGTGATTTAATATTTATTTGTTAATATACACCAAAATGTTTCCTTGAGATAAACTGCAACCTTTCTGCATTATGTTCTAATAAATGTCTCCACACAAACATCATTGTTTATGGGTCATAAATTTGAAGGCTGTGCTTTGTTTAGCTCTGCTTTAGACTATGTGGGGTTACTTGTTCTGATGATGAAATACACCTGCCTAAGAACTTGGTGTTAGGGCTGCATGATGGCTCCGTGTGTAAAAGTGCTTGTTTTGTGAGTTGCAAAGGCATGGAGATTTGAGTTTGTAACCTTTTGACCCATGTGAAAAGCTAGATTTCACTTCACACATATTATCCCACCACTCCAATGGGGAAATGGGAGGTGGGAGAAAAAAATTCTGGAAGCCTGTGCACAGCTTGCATGGAGCATAAGGGAGAGTGGTCATGAAGGGAAAAACTTCTTTCCCTTAACAAGATGGAAGGTGAGAGCCAAATCCAGAATATTGTCCTCTGACCTGCATGCAAAAAAACACATATACATACACATGCATTGCAGTACACTAAATTGCAGGTTCACACTACAAAACATCATACATGCATACTTCAGACCATATCATGTACACACACTACACACAGTGGAATTAATTTTAGCAATAAAAGTCAATTTATGAATTTTTTCATGCCATGTTAGTGAATCTGCATTTCCTGAGTTTAATTATAAAGACTAATTTACATAAGAGTGAGTAGTGTAAAGGAGATCTTGACATAGTTAAATTTTTAATGGACAGAATTGTCAAGCTAGTTCTTTAAATAGAGAGCTCAAATATATTTGACTTCAACTAATTTTCTCTATCCAAATAATTGCTTCAGACCTATAAACAGTAGAGTTCTATGCTAGATAGCTCAAGATCTGGCTGCAGCTGCCTCAAGTTTTCTTGTGAAAGAATTTTAAGAATCACATTTTATAATTTTATTGGCATATGGGGGACTATACTCAGTCCCAATTACCATGCTCTTTTTCTGATTTTATTATTGTTATTATTTGTGACCTTTCTTATTAGTGTAGTATATATGTGTATGGTATATGTGCATGTATCCATGCAGATGAATATCTTTCTATATGTACATACAGAGGCCAGAAAATAATGTTAGGTGTTCTGCTCTATCACTTTCTACAGTATTCTTCTGAGACAGGGCATCTGATTAAACCTGGAACTAGACTGTCAGCAAAACCAACCCCAACTGTACAGTCTTATGGACTGGGACACTGAACAGAACACAAAGAAGAATGAGAGCTGAGCACCAGAATTCATCTCTCTCAGTTTCCTGACTGCTGATGCAGTATGGCATGCTCCTGCTGCCGTGTCTTCCTCATCAGGATGTACTGGATCCTCAACTGTGACCCCAAATACACCTTCCTTTCCTTAGCTTGCCTGTTTACATGCTATTTGTTTTAAATCAGAGCAAGGAGAGAAGTAACTAATACAGCCCAAAATGTAAGATACATTTTAAAAATTATATAATATATTCATCTTTCCCTATCTCTCATGCTTTCTGACATAATTTTCAGGAAAAATAATTATCAATTCACTATATTCCCAATAATTTATATCACAGCTTTTATAGAGATAACATGAAGTTTGATTCAAGTTTTGATTGGAGTTATGAGTGCATCTTTAAGAACATGTTTATTTTAATACTATGAAAGTGCAAGAAAGTGTAGTTTAGAACAAAAATCATTTTCCAGCATGATCTGTATAGCTCTAGTTGCAGATGTACTGTTAAACTCCATGGTGAAAAATCAGCAACTAATTCATTCACAACTGCTTTGAGATGAAAATTAGTTGAATTTGAACAGGGGTCTGTTAAACCTCTAGTGTTAGTTCTTTGGATTAGATCATCATATTTTAATGATTCTCTGGAATATGCAAGAAATCAGACAACATTGAAAGCTTAGATCTTATTGCTACTTATAACTGAGTTATCTCATTGTCCTTTTCTTGAGAAGAATATGTGTTTACTGGATATCCAAGCATTAATAGAAATCTCCTAATTAGAATCTTCTATGTGATTGGAGAAGCAGTGTGAAAAGAGGATGGGCCTTCCATTTATACAGTGTCAGCTTTCCTGGTAGGCTTCCTAGGGCTAGACTTCAGGCAGTCATTTTACAGAAACCAACCCAACTACTCTGCCATTCTGCAGTTACTTTCTGGACATGACAGAGCTGTGTAATGCAGGAAGTTACACATCAATGATTACCTGCCCAATATGTGCACTAAACTAGGACCTTCGACCTTTCATTGTAGATAGAGGAGATTTTATAAGACTCTGCCTCTTCCTTAGTAGTTACAGAGAATTAACAGTGGCTGTGGAAGGAAGAGTCATATTCTTCAATAGCCTCTGGTAAATCCCTTACTTGATGTGGGGTTCCTCTCTGTATACTGTGAATATGCTTTATTACCCTTGGTTAATAAAGAAACTGTTTTGGGCCAATGGCTTAGCAGAGTAAAGCCAGACAATAAATCCAGGGTTATACAGAGAGAGTAGGCAGAGTCAAGGAGACGCCATATAGCTGCAGAAGGAGACAGATGCCAGAATTTTTCCAGTAAGCCACAGCCTCATGAAGATACACAGATCAATGGAAATGGATTAATTTAAGATATAAGACTTAGCCAGGAAGATGCTTTAGCTATTGGCAAAACAGTGCTGTAATTAATATAGTTTCTGTGTGATTATTCAGGTCTAAGTGGTCAGGAATGAAAGAGCAGGCTTCATTTACACTCACTCAAGCAAATAACCCAGCTATAGTCCTGAAGGCAACACTGATTAAATACACTAGACTGAAAACAATCAGATAGTCTAAAAGACATGAAAATGACAGGGCATGATAGGATTAAGGGTTGAGGGTGATGGTGGAGATAAGAGAGAGTAATGGGAGAGGATATGGTCAAACTTGTGTGTGTACATGATGCATGCTTGCACATCTGTGAGCTCACATGTGTGGACATCTGATAATGTGTGTGCACATGATTGTTGAGACCCAAAGCCATCTTAAACCTTTTCCTCTCTTACCCATTGAGGCAAGGTCTCTTGGTCAATCTTTGAGCTCACTGGTATGGTGATTCTTGTTTGACATGTTGTTTCTGCCTCCCTGAGCAGACACTACATCCACTTGCCACTTTATGTGAGTTCTGGAATTCTGAATATCAATCCTCATACTTACAGGGCAAGTGCTTTAACCTCTGATCCATTCCCTCCAGCCCATGTCATCCTTTCTAAAAAGCTCATTTTGATATAGAGTGGGAATATTGTCTGTATTGATGAGCTGCATAGTATTATAGGAAGGTACAACTTTCAGATAACCAGAAGATCATGTTTTCTCTGGAAGGTTAAATTTTATCTCTTATTTAATATTCCACTTGAGCATTAGGATTTTCTTTTTCTCTCTTGTTGGAAACATAGAAATAGCAAATTTCACAAACCACAAAACAGAAGAAGCAGAGAGGTTGCTCTGCTATGAATCACTCCAAGATTTTAAAATAAAAATCCAGCATAATGTTGATCAACTGATGTCAGGACTTAGGACAGAGTAGTGGGATAATAGAAAGTGACATAGTGGTTCTATAATGGCAGAATTGCTTGCCAATAGCATGAGAAAAAGTTAATATACAGCAACTTACCACCTTTCGATATAGTTAAAGCAGGAATGATCTAAGGCCTCTTACCTGCAAGATGATCAAATGTTAAAAGTATTTCATCTTGAACTGTCATCTTTTACTTATTTCTTCATGTTTCAAAGCAAGGTCTGTGTTTAATAAAGATGTTTTAATGTAGCATGAGTGTTAAGAGAAAGGCCCTCAGAAAAATCAACAATCATTTGAGGGAATGGGTGTGGTCTCCTCAGAGAAGTCATGGCAAGTAAAGCATACCTAGATGTAGATGTCAACCTTTCAAAAAGTCAATCTGATTATTTTAAAATTTTCACAAATTCACAAAAACATGAAATTTATTCATATTCGTTCTATGACATATAATCAGTCAATGCATTTTATAATGTTTAAATCAGATTAACAATATCTCCTCACCATTTATTTGAAGTGAGAAATTTCATACTTGGGAAGTAGAGAAGTGTCTGCATTTTAGGAGAGTGCCTTGCTCTTTCAGAGGACTAGACTTGAACACCCAGCACCCTTTTCAGGGGAGCTCACAATCACCTTTAAGTCTGACTTCAGAAAATCTGACATTCTTCAGATTCCATGAGGATACACACACACAAACACACCACACACGTATTCACACATACACATACATGCACACACATGTGCATACACACACATACACAAATAAATATAAACTCTTTTTAAAATGGCAAAGTCTAGATATTTGAAATACATAATGCATTGTTATTGTTGACCTAAGATAGATCAGCACAACATAGCTTCTTATGCTTCCAGACGTGTTGTATCAGGTGACTACCAACCCTCTCTCAATTTCCAAAGACAAAGACTTGATTATATCCACAGACATGCAGTTCCAGGCTGTTCATCTTTCTGTGTCTTTACCTAAAATATGATCTTCCACTCCATCCTTGTTTTAGCAAATACCAGGATTGGCTAAAGTTATTCCTTGTTTTGTTATTTTTTATTATTCCGAGTACAACACATGTAGTTTTATATCAACTGAGTAAGCTCTTTACCAGCTGCCAGAAAATGTACCTGCAGTTTTACTGCTTTGAGAAAGATTTTCTATAATATTTGAGCATGCTACTTCTTTTTCACACAGAGGAACATTCTTAGATTCCTCCTGAAAACCAAAAACTTCACACCAGTAAATGCTTTAAATGAAAATAAGTCAGACACATAGCAGGATTCCAAGTGGTCTTTGAACAGTTTAATAGACAGTTGAAAATGTTTTCAATGTCCTGATCATAAATTGAGGTTTTCCAGCTAAGATATAAATTGAATTAAAAGGTAACAAAACCTATAAGATTTGTAAAGCAATTTTTCAAATAATTCTAGCAAAATTAATGAGAGTGTTTCACATTTTTACACTCACTGACCAACAATTAAAAATTTCAATTAAAAATCAAGTCAAGCAAAAGTGCTCAGCTTACATTTATCCTGATGCCAAAAAATGTAGAGCTTCAGGGCCAACCACTACTACCAGATATATAGGTGTTCAGAAAACTGAGTTAGGCCAGTCACCAGTTTTAGCTAAGATATATTTGGAACACTAGGAAGTGATCATTCATCTACAATAATATGAAGTAATCTTTTTGAAAGATAAAGTTTAATAGGATATTCCTGACACAAACACCGGAGAGACAACAGATGTGTCAGTTTAAGGTGTCAAATATTTCATTTTAGCTACTTTGGGTGCATGCTCTTAAACATGAAATTTAGTTATCTTTCCCTGAGCAGGAAGCTCCTGTCATGTCAGCAACTGCATAATGATAAAGGAGACTTAGTGAAATGTTTTTATTTATAATAACTGTTGTAGTACTTCTTTAGAATGTCCACAGACTTGTGGAACTTGGAACTATCCATGCATGCAATAGCTGTGTTTTTTAAGGATTTATTTTATTTACTCATATGTGTATGTCTCTGTGTACACAGGTGTGTGGGTGTGTGTGTGGGTGTGCGTGCGCACGCATGTGTGTCCTTGTGCTCATGCAGAGGCAAGAATAGGCATCAGATCCCCTGGAACTGGAGTTACATGTTGTTGAAAGCCACTCGACATAGATACACTGGACTGAGCACCAATTTCTGGGAAAGGAACAAGTGCCTTCAACAGCTGAGCTGTCTCTCCAGCTCCCAACATTACTAACCATATATTCATAAATGGCAGAAATCAAATGGAGGGATAGTGAGACACACCCCTTTGTTTGCTGGTTGTCACTCCCGTTCATGGTGCAGCCTATTTCCTCAGAGTGTTACATGAGAGGACATGACTCCTTCATTTTACTTTGTGTGATGCAAGCATAAATCACAAAATCTGGACTTTCAACCTGTTCCTCTGTGCATACAGGGGAGAGTGTGGAGAAAGAGGGTAGAAGCAGAGAGTACATAGTGCCAGTGAGCAGAGGAAGATAGGGAGCCAGGTACTGGCTCTGCCCTAGTCGTCAGCACTGGAGGATTCCTGTTGCTTCTCACAGCTATGGACTTCTCTGTTTCTCCATTTTAGGTCATTTGCCAGTGGTGTATAGTAACTCCACTGTTGTGGGATTTTGCTCTATGAAATTTTATTTTTATTTGCATGCCTGTGTGTCTTCACATATGCATGCAGGTATCTGTGGAGATGTAGTTACAGATGGTTGTGAGCCTCCTGACATAGGTGCTGGGAGCCTAACTCAGGTCTTCTGGAGGAGCAGAAAGCACTCTTAACCACTGAGAATCATCTCTCCAGTTTTGATATTGTTTTCTCTATGTCACTCTTGTATCCTTTAACTTCATTGATTTTTAATCATTCTTATTTAATCATATTTTATTCTAATTACAATTTACTTTGGTTTAGGAATTTCTGTCATCTATAGTAATAACACAGTACTATCATTTTTTTTCTAATTTGGGTACCCCTCATTTCAATGGTCTGATTGCTCTGGTGAGGCCTTAAAGGATTCCATTAAATGGTAAAATACTCAGTCCTCTTATTCTAACCCCTGTAGAGAAATTTCTAATCTTTCTCCATTTGGTAGCTTATTTTAAGTGCTCTTTACCATTTTTAAATTATTTATATGTGCATGTTTATGTGTCTGTGATGTGTCCGAGTGCAGGTTCCTGCAGGAGCAGGATAAGGGCAATCCTTCATCAGAGAAGTTTCTCCTACAGCAGATGGAAATAAATACAAAGACGCACAGCCAGTCATTATGCAGAGAGTGAGAGACATGGGAACACACAGCCCTAAATGGGGTGTCTCTATTAAGTCCCTCCCCTCAGGGCAGTGCTCAGAGAACCCTAAAGAAGAGGAGGCTGAAAAAGTGTAAGATCTAGAGAAGATGAAGGACACCGAAGAAACAAGGCCTTCTAAACACGAAATGACTAAAGCACATATAAACTATATAAATTCACATGGCCTGAGGCAGCATGCTCAGGACCTCCATGGATTGGTACCAGATGGAGTCCTAGAGCCAAGAAGAGCAATGAACACAAGCCCCCACCCCTAATCCAGAGTCATCTCTGATTAATGACCATTTGCAAATGGAAATTTATACCTTCCAAAGGAGTCTCATTGGGTAAACAAATTACTCTTAAGGGTAGGTGGCATGCCCAGAAATAAATGGCCAACAAAAAATTAACTCCAAAGTATCTTTAGAAGTTCCTTGTGTCTAGCCTTGCAGTGGTGGGGCAGGCCTTTAATTCCAGCAGAGGCAGGGAGGCAGAGGAAGGTGAAAAATCAGTGAGTTTGAGGCTAGCTTGGTCCACAAAGCAAGTTGCACGACAGCTAAGATGATACAAATAGAAATCCTCTCTCAAAAAAACCAAAAACCAACAAACAAATAAACAATACAAAACAAATGAAAACTCAACTGAAGTTTCTTTTTTCATAATGTTGTTTCAGGGCTCTTTTTTAAATTTTTATTTTATTTATATATTTTCTTCTCTCTTTTTAACCTACAGGTCCTTTACATGTATATTATGGCTTTTCAATTTAGTGTTTTTATAGGATCCCTAGGTGTGCAAACACGTGTGCCTTGTTTCTTATGCCTTTTCTTGGGGTATTTTCCTTTGTTTATTTTGTCCAATTCTGATTGTTAATTTTTGTTTTAATTTTTTTATTATATAATATGATTATTCTTTACAAGGATATTCATTTTACTGATTTGTGTGTGTGTGTGTGTGTGTGTGTGTGTGTGTGTGTGTAGGCAAGAAGAAGGCATCAGATCCCCTGGAGCTGGACTTACACAATATTAATATAGATACACTGGACTGAGGTCTGATTTCTGAAAGAGGAACAAATGCCTTTAAAAGATGACCTATCTTTCCACCTCCCAACATTAGTAATCTTTAGAAACTTCTTTGTTTTCTAATGAGAGTCAGATGGGCATTTATCCAGTTGGGATGGGATCTGGGAAGGAGTTGAGAGGAGCAAAAGAGGGAAAACTATAATCAGGGAATGTGAGGAAAAAAATCTATTTGCAAAAAGAAGGGAAAAAAGAGCAATCAGACCCTCTGGAGCTAGTTATGTGTGTTTGTCTGCAGCCCACTGAGAAAGTCAGGGACGGAACTCATGTCTTCTGCAAGAGCAGCATGAACCCTTAGGCACTCAGTCATCTCTTCATCCCCCATAAACGCTCCTTTAAATGTTGAGGTAAGTTCTTGTATGGCTAATTTACTCATAATTTTATCGTAATGGGGTGTTAAATTTTCTCAGATGTCCTTTGTGTGATTTTAGAGATAACTGTAGGTTTAGACCCTCATTCTGTTAAGGTAGTGTGTCATACTTACTGATCTGTGTATATTGAATTATGTTGACATTTCTGAGATGAATCCCACACAGTCATTGCAAACAATGTTTTCACTTATTAATGCTAATTTTGTTTGATTGTATTTTGTTGGGGAATTTTGTATCTGTCTTCAGTGAGAACATAACTTATTTGTTTCTTATTTTGTGCATCCTTATCTGTTCTTGGTATCAGGATAGTGCCAGACTCACAGAATGCTTTTGGAGGAAATCCTACCTCTTCTATCTTTTTAGAATAACTTAGAGAGATTGCAACTGTTTTTAATAGCTGTTACTTGAATTCAGTAGCAAAGAAGTTTGACTGTGGGCTTTACTCATTTGGACATTTTGTTACAGATTCAGTATTGTTATGGGTGTGTTCTCTACTTCACAATCCAGTTGTGGCAGGTGGCTTATGTTGCCCATGAGAAGTCTCAGTGGGTTAAGGTGCTTGCCATCAAGCCTAAAGAACTGATTTCAAGACCCGGGATGCATATGATAGAAAGATAGACTGCCTATGGCTTGTTGCCCTCTCACTTCACAAGAATATCGCAACATACCTTGTGACCTGACCACTCTCACAAGAGGAAAAAGCAAATTTCTACAATGTTAAAAGATACATTTATCTAAGAGTCTGTCCAATTTTTCGTGGTCATTGGGGGTTTTGGCATGTAATTATTTCTAATTGATGCTAAAGGGTCTTTGTAACTGATGCAGCTGAAGTACCAGCTGTAATGATTTTTGTCATTTCTGGCATATTTAATGTTGGTTTTTTTTCCCTTTACTAAGCTTCTCTTGGGCCTTTGTCCATGGTATTTTGAAGAAATGGAATTCTTCCTTACTTATTTTTGATACTGATTTTCATTTGTTTCTGCTCTGACGTTTATCACCTCTCTCTCCCATCAGCTTTAGTTTGCTCTTGGTTTTCTACCTCCTGGAAATGAGGGGAGAATGTTTGACAGTGTCCTGCCTTGGCCGAAGTAGCCATTGCTTGATTAGATATCTTAGTTCTGTTTTCCCGCACCCCCTGAATTCTTGGTCATTCTGACCTCATCTAAATGCATTTAAAAGGAGGTTTGAACATTTTCTTCTTTGTTTCTTTGTTGACTACTTTTCAACTGTTTTAAAGGCAAATTGTTTAACTGCCATGTGTTTGCATGGTTTCCAATGTATAATTTCCTGTTGTTGATTTTTAGCTTAATTTCATGTGTCAGAAATGATACTGGATTGAGTTTCAGTTTTGTCAGAGTCTGTGGTAATATAAAGCATATGGCAATTGATAATGCACATGTTAGCTCCCGAGAGGAGTGAGACTCTGACGGAGGTTAACCCTGTCCAGCCAAAGCCTGAAGTACCATTGACTCTGGAAACTGTCGCTCACTTTTCTTAAAGAAGCTAGGTGTCTCCCAATGTCTCCACTATAGTGTATAATCTAATGTGATTTGTATGTAATCTCCTAATTATATCTCAATCTTATGGTCACATTTATCTGTAGATGGCCAGGAAGATTACTCTTCATTTAGTTATATATTTTGATATATAGAAATTATATTAGGACATGCTTCATAACTAGATCTATTTGTCCCTCAAAGACTGTAGGCACTTAAAAGCCTGCTTTGTTCTCTTTTCTCACACTGCATACTTTTAGCTCACTTTCACCTCAGAGAAAGTTCAGACTTTATTGTTATGTACAAGGTAATGGTCATACGTGGCCAATCTAGGTTGCAATACAAAGGCCACTAAGAAAAGTCTGTCAATATTTTGCTTGCCAGTCTGTTGACAAAAACCTATATTTCAAAGTTTGTCACTGGGCACTGTGCCCTCTCCCCCTGGTCTGGCCATGATCTTACTCTTATATCGTTGGAAACAGTGTTTCCATGACAATTGCTCATGTCTTGATTGCTTACTCTAGGAACCTGCTTTGGAGCAACGAGAGGCAATTCTTGTAATTTTTTTTATCACTTCAAGGCTTTTGTAAGGGAAAAGGTTTTAGGCTAGGGGAGAAGATGCTAGGAGGAAATAGAATTAGGACAGGAGAAGTAGAAAAAGGCAGAAGAATAAAAGAGACTGATTCAGAAAAGCATGGCAACAGTGTGTTTGTTCTCCCTCAGATGCCCTGAGAAAAAGTTTATTTTGCTTGGTATAGCATCCAGTCTGACACTAAAGAAGGCCTTGGGGTGGGGCACGAATGCAAGAATACATCCAACAACCTAAAAGGAAACCAGAGCATAGAGGTCATACAACAGGAAAATCTAAACATTCTAAAGAAGAAGAAGAAGAAGAGGAGGAGGAGGAGGAGGAGGAGGAGGAGGAGGAAGAAAGCTTAAATATAAATTTATGAACATGATAGAGACCCTTAAAGAAGAAATGAAAAATTCCCTTAAAGAAATGGAGGAA
>LOJH01048819.1:0-12967 GCA_001685095.1 Ellobius talpinus
AGTGCTGGGATTAAAAGCGTGCACCATCACTCCCATTGCCATTGAATTCTTAAAGTCAAATATCTCATATTTTTACTGTCACATTATGGCTACCGTTTTGCCAGTACTATTAGTTGTACCAAGACTGGAGTCTCTAAAACTGCCCTACCTGTGTTTGATATCCCATTCCCACCTGAAGCTATAGGGACCTTGTGTTATGCATATCTTTTAGTTGATGGAACATTTTATTCCAAGTAAAATCATAAAAGGATTTCTTTTTGAGACATCAGTGCAGATCTTTTTGAAACATCTTTTGCTCTGAGACAAGGCCTTTTAGGTCTGTAGGGCTTGATTGTTGTTTCTCACTCTTCCCTTTGCATACTCTATAAGCCACATCTTTTTCAGATTTACCATTTTGTTTTGTGTTTTAAGTCTATGCATATCCATGATCCTGGGGTGAGGAGGATGAGCACCTGAGTGCAATGTCCACAGAATCCAGGAGAGGGCATCAGAGCCCCTGGCGCTGGAGTCACAAGCAGTCATGTCTGCCCAACATGGGTGCTGAGACCCCAACTGGATCCTCTGAAGAGCCATCTGCTCACTTAGCTCCTGAGCCTAACCCGCGTCTTTGATTTATTTCCACTGTTGACTTTTTAAGGAGTGAAAATGTAATGACAATCTAAGTAATATGAAATCAGAGGCCTTATAAGTTTTTATATTTTTTTGCCCAGTTTTTTACATTGACCAGTTTTTGTTATTGGTGTTTCAGTAACTGCCTTTTAAAATGTTTTTAAACATTTTATCTCAGAAAAAAAAACAGATTCTTTATTTCAATACATTTAATTAGATAAACATTTAAATTATACCTTAATACATATGAGCAAATTTGGAACAATCTTAATCTTATTCTACTGATAATAAAAGAAATGTAGCCAGGCAGTGTGGTGGTGCACGCCTTTTATCCCAGTACTCAGAAGGCAGAGGCAGGCGGATCTCTGTGAGTTTGAGTCCATGCTGGTCTACAGAGTAAGTTCCAGGACAGTCAAGCCTACACAGAGAAACTCTGTCTAGAAAAACAAACAAGAAAAAGGAAATGTGAAAATATGCCAACCTCAGTGCACCTCAGCCAGTTTCCCCTGAGAAACACTGAGAGAGAAGGTGAGGTCAGCGTCGGGTCTTGCCTGTCCTATGTAGCCTTTCTACTTCTTGCTGGCCTTGCTGTCTTGGCCGCATCTGCAGAGAATCCACCTCTTTCAGTATCACGCCCCAGCACTCCCGGCTCAGGCTCTGGCCAAAGCTGGGGATGTGTTCCTTTAGTTGTCCCCCGCTGAGACTCTTGCAGTCTCCATGTTTGACTCTGCTGCACACATACTTCTTGTCTCGTTGCTCGCTTCCATAGCCCCCCCACTGATGACGTAGGGTTAGAGCCTGTGTGTTCTGCTCTTCTCGCTCCGTGCTCTGGCTCAGGTCAGCCTTCCCTGTAAGTGCAGCAGTTACCTTTAATACCAGTGAGTTCCACTCTCCTGCCACTTCAAGTGTAACATGTCCATCCATGCCTTACTTTCTCATGCTTTCCCAAGTCCCTTGTCGTATTCTCCCTGAACCATGAGCTCTCCCTGAACCACAAGCCTTACCCTTGAGTCTTCCTCTGCTCTCTTCATACCGTGGTGTATTGTCTGTACCTCAGTTTTATGTCACTCCCCTTCTCCCACTTTCTAATTCAGTATCCCTTACTCATTTGGAGAAATGACTGAATAAGATATAAAGCTCTTCATGTCTCCCACCGAATGAAAGCCTGTCAGTGGCTCTTCTGCCTTTGGAGTAAGTGTGAGAGCAGGGCTAGGGTAGAGCGCAGTGGTAGACACGCACCTTGTGTGCATTCAGCCCAAGTTTCAATCTTGAGTGCTGCAGAAAACCAACCAAAACAGATCGGCATGAGCCACAGAACAAGATTGGATGTTTCTAATGATTCCCAAAGTGCTGCATTGGCTCCTTCCTCTTGATCTTCAACCTTCTCTGTCACATTCTTTGGACTTTGGATAGTTTGACTTGTTCAGTACTCTAGAACATTGATTTTCACACTCTCCAGAGTAGGTGACCCCTTTGTAGTCTCCAGCGTTCCCTCTGCCTACCTATCTTAGCGCTCATCACAGAGCAGTGAAATTGCATTTACTGCTGTAACTTTTCTTCCTTATTAGTCCACCAGGGGCCTGTGGTCAGATTGTCATTTTACCCTCGTACCCCTCGCAGTGGCTGCACATATCTAGTTTATGTCTCTGAAGAACTGTGGAAGGAAGAAGTTTTACCACACGGAAAATGCTTTGATCATGCCCAAACATTCAATATGTAATTGTTAGCTAGTAAATATGACATTGTTTTTTCTAAACTGTAAAGTTGGGGTAAGAGTTGAAGTTGGGGAAAAGAGAGAGAAAGGTACAAGCAAAGTGTCAATATTTTTAATTGGGATAGCTAAGGGAATAAGGACTGGTCTCCTTATTTTTTTTCTTTTATTAAAATGTGGTATCTATACTAGATACAAATTACTATTTTTATTTATATAAAATTATGGGGGAGATTAATATCTAATATGAAAAGAGAATGTAATGTTCTTTAGCAAAACCTGTAATTTAAAAAAAATTAAAAAAATCTATGTGTATAGTAGATAGAAACTTGCAAAGGAGAGAGCAGTTTAATTTTAATTATTTATTTATTTTATTGGTGTTTTGCTTGCATGTATGTCTGTGTGAAGGTGTCAGATCCCCTGGAACTGGAGTTACAGACAGTTGTGAACTGCCACATGGGTGCTGGGAATTGAACCCGTGTCCCCTGGTAGAGCAGCCAGTTTCTTCTGACAGCTAACTTTCTTCTGTGTAATTTCATATATTGAAGTCCATGTTTGCATAGTAAAAATTCTACTAAAACTATAATTATGCAAGAAAATAGGAAATAACCTTTTCACTCATCTTTTTTCTTTAGGAAAGGGTTGTTTCTTTTTTGAAAAGTTCTTACTTGCTATCTCATTTCATTATATGTTTATTTTTTGACATGAAGTCCTTAATTTCTATTTTTTTCCCAATTCTTTTTAGAGCTGGTGGTTCCAGGATTCTGCTCAAAATGACGTTGGGAAGAGAGGCGTCTTCTTTTCAGGCTGCATCTTCCTACACGGCAGCTGGCAGGAACGTTCTAAGATGGGACCTTTCTCCAGAGCAGATCAAGACAAGGACAGATGAGCTTATCACACAGACCAAGCAGGTGTACGATGCTGTGGGGACAATCGACCTGAAAGAAGTAACTTACAACAACTGTTTGCAGGTGCTGGCCGATGTAGAGGTGAAGTACATAGGTGGGTGGAGACGCAAGCACACAGTGCTTCCTTGTGGAATCTATAACCATTTCACCCTTCTTGTCTGAACAGTCAGCTGGCCACTTTGACAACAAATTGACTCTTACTCAGGGTTGATTATTGCTTAGAATTAAATTAACTAAGGCATGTGAGCCTCAATAGGTGCTGCACAGTGTCCTCACCCTGCACAGTATGCACTGTTCTCACCCTGCACTGTGCACTGTCCTCACCCTGCAGTGTGCACTGTCCTCATCCTGCAGTATGCACTGTCCTCACCCTGCAGTATGCACTGTCCTCACCCTGCACTGTGCACTGCCCTCACCCTGCAGTCAGTGTGTACTGTCCTCACCCTGCACAGTATGCACTGTCCTCACCCTGCACTGTGCACTGTCCTCACCCTGCACTGTGCACTGTCCTCCCCTGCACTATGCACTGTCTTCATCCTGCAGTATGCACTGTCCTCACCCTGCACTGTGCACTGCCCTCACCTTGCAGTCAGTGTGTACTGTCCTCACCCTGCACAGTGTGTACTGTCCTCACCCTGCACAGTATGCACTGTTCTCACCCTGCACAGTGTGTACTGTCCTCATCCTGCACAGTGTGTACTGTCCTCACCCTGCACAGTGTGTACTGTCCTCACCCTGCACAGTGTGTACTGTCCTCACCCTGCAGTGTGCACTGTCCTCACCCTGCAGTGTGCACTGTCCTCACCCTGCAGTATGCACTGTCCTCACCCTGCAGTCAGTGTGCTCTGCTCACCCCACACTGTGTCCACTCTTGTTTCTTTCTGCACATCAGAGCTACCAAAAGTCTGATACTCTCACCCAGAAATTCTCCATCTAGAAATTCATTCCAATGAAATAATAAAGGCAAAATTCCTATATAAATTAATGTATAAATAGGTACAGTTTTTATATCAAAAGCTCAGACACAAGCCCTAAATATCAACTGATAATCACATTATTGTAGAATTAGAGACACTGTTTGATAGCTAGGTAAATGATGACACATTCATCTTCTGTAACTCCATGTAGCCATTAAAATTGTGGTTAGAAAAGTGTATAACAGCATAGGAGAAAAGCATACAGAAGGAACCTGTATTTGGGAAACTGAGGCATGAGGATTTCTGAGAGTATAAAGCAAGCTACATGTGTAGTAAGTATAAAGCTAGCTATAGGGCTATAGACCAAGACTTCATGTCATAAACAGCAGAAAAACAGCACACATAGAAGGAAAACTGCAAGACAATGGTAATATGTTATATCTGTCATGATTCTCCACGAAAGCAGAGTCACTGGGGTATACACATGGATTTAGAGCAATTTCTCATTGGGAGCTGGCGCACATAAGCAGTCCAAGGCCCAGGAGAAGCTGTGTGTGACATATACAGTCAGCCTACTAGAAAATTTCTGCCTTACTTTTTCTTCTGATCAGGCCCTCATTAGGCTGGATGGGGCTACCTACCAATGGAGGCCAGTGAATCCCAGGTTCACCAACTTCATTGTTGATATCATCCAAAAAAACCTCCAACTCAGCACATGAAATCATTCATTGCAATGATCAGTGTCTCAAGTCGGGGGTTGTTTACAGTTGGTTTATCTTTATTCATTTCTGTGTTTTAGATGTTATTTTAAACATGTTCTAAGATTTATGCAAATGAAGACTCACTTTGTTTACCTCTAAGAATTGGATGTATTTCTGTAGGATAATTATGACTAAACAACCTTGGCTCTGTATCCAGGCTTCACTTAAAATTATGTATATACATTTTGTATATTATTTTATATTAGGTATAAAATTGTGTATATAATTTTGCATATGAAATTTTATTTGCAAACTGGGTATCATAAATACTTTGTGTGTTCTGGAAACTGGAAGGCTGTCCAAAACCAGCGCAGCCCTAGTGACTTGTGCTTCTGCTAGCCCCTGATTACCCAGGGTTCCTACCCTGCACACCATTGTCATAAGGACTCGGCTGTTTTCTCTTCTCTGTCCTTGCTGCCAACCTCTTCACTCTGGCTAGTGCCTACTGCATCTCCTAAGGCCTAACTGTAAACTCCTGAGTGAAGGAGCTGCTTGGCCCTTTCTGTCAGTCATGGGCATGGCCGGTCCCTGTTAGGCAGGTTTTTTCAGAAGCACAGACTTGTTCTTGGTTCGAGTTCTCATTTCTTCCTCAGTCCTTTTCCTTTGTAGGCTAGGGTGTCAGCCCAACAGTGTGTGCATTTGACTGAGAAGGAAAGAAAACAGTGAAGGGGGTCACAAACTCATTTAAAAAAGTTCCCTTGAGTCCTGGGTTTCTCCAGTAATGGGTATTTAAATGTGTATGGAAGTCTGTGGTATCTCTTCCTGCTCCCCATAAATTAACCTTTACAGGTTACCTATCATGCCTTTGAGGGAGCAGACATCTCAAAACTAGTTCCCTCTTATTTGCCTGTTCTGGGATACAGGCTGCAGTAGCTCTGAGTCTCATTCATCTGGTGTCCACCCTGGGCACAGACAACATTGTTTATAGCTTGGCAGAGGGAATGGAAGTCTGTTTCCAGGTTTCTGTGGTAAAGGAAGGAAGGAAATGATCTTCGGTGTATTGTTCAGGATGGTTTCCAGTTTTAGGCTCCTGCACTTTAAGTTGCTACCTGTTTAGGTTCTTGAGAAACTTTAATTGCTTTTTAGTAAGCAGCAATTGTAACTGTATTATTCCCTGTAGCTCTAAAACAGTACTTTATGTATGAAATTTTAATCTGTGCCACCAAGTGTAAACGTATACACTAAGTCAAGTACTAAAATATAATTACAGAATTTGATTTTTTAGAAATATATTGTGGAGCTGAGGGTATGGCTCAATGGTAGAAACTACGCATTTCTTCAATTTCTGACATGTTTTAGTAGCTTTACCGGAGCCGCGTTTTCAGAGGGTCAAGGTGAGCGTGGTAGCATTTTAACTGCTCTCTCCCTTACTGAGTAAGGGATGACTCTGTCTACTCTGGATTGCTTGTATAACTTTTACCAGTTTATAAAACGGCCAAAATTCTGATGGCAAGCGCAGACATGGCAGTGTATACTTGAATTCTAAACACTCATAAGGCTGAAGCAGGAGAATGAGGAGTTCAAGGCCAGCCTGGACTGTGTAGTGAGACTCTATTGAGAACAAACATAACACTGAAAGTAGTGAGGGGTCTCCCATGTCACAGTGTGACACAGCCATCACTGTCTGTAGTTATGGCTGTGTCACTGATATCAGAGACTTTTGCCCAATTGAAGTATATGGAAACCCAACAACCGACTTCCCAGCTTAGAGCAGGCCATCACCATCATCATTCATCAGGCATAGCCACAACATCCAGATGCTTGTTGGATGTTGTAAAACTATCTAGAATTTTTTGTTTATTTAATATGTGCATTTTGGGCAGGGCATATAATTTAGATTAGACTCTGCAGGGAGTCTGTGGAATGATTAAGAATTTCTTTACACAAACTCCCTCCTGCTGCATTGACTGGCTGTCCCGACTGGCTCCCCTGCTTTCAGTGTCTTGTTTTCTAGAGCACAGAGGACCCTTGCTCTTCTAAAGTCCTTCTCCAGACACAGCATGCCACCCAGTGTCCTAGCCCTTGGGAGCTGCTGCCTCTGAGCCATATCCCTCTCATTGACAGCCCACAGACTCTGCCATTTGTCTATGCACCAGGTCCTTCCCTTCCCAGATCATGACAACTGCATACAGGAACTATGTCTTTATAAGTCACAGTTAATCAGGTATGCCCCAAGTGTGCTCTGTAAGTGCCGAGTGCACAGCCTGTGTTCACAGTGATGCCAGGTGGAACAGCTAGCTCGCACATCCAGGACTGCCTCTCGGTAGTCTGGAGAGCCTTTGCGGAAAGCACAAAATGAGCCATTCGTCCCAAACAGAGGTATTTGGCCTCCTGTCCATTTAACAGGTCCTGTCGTGTTCACAGTATTCTCTTGCCTCCCCAGTGGAAAGGACCATGCTGGACTTCCCTCAGCACGTGTCATCTGACAGAGAAGTGCGGGCAGCGAGCACAGAGGCAGACAAAAGGCTTTCTCGTTTTGATATTGAGATGAGCATGAGAGAAGATATATTTCAGAGAATTGTTCATTTACACGTAAGTAATAAATTATAATAAATCCTTTGAAAAGGAAGAGGAACAAAACCTATAACAAGAATAACCTGGAGCTATGGAGAGAGCGCAGCAGGTGAGATGGCTTGCTGTTCTTGCAGACAAGCCCCATTTGATTTCTAGTACCACGTTGAGTTCCTCACAAGCTGCCTATAATTCTAGCTCCAGGAGACCCAACCCTCTCCTCTTCCAGCCACCATAGTCTACCAGCATGCATGTATACAGGCACACACAAATGCGTACATTTTTTTAAAAAGTAAGAATCAGGGGGCTGTGTACATAATCATGGTACCACACCTGCATTGCACTCTGCTCCCACCCCAAGAGTGACATAGGCAGCTGACTGTGTGAAGACCCTGTGAGATAATATAGTCCTTCCATCATTATGAGCTGATTATCTCAGGCATTTTGTCACATGATGAGTCCTCGGGATGTGTCCAAATATAAGATGTCGCATCTCCATCTGGGTAATATCAATAATTTGCACTCATGTTTCCAAACATCCAAATAAAAAAGTTGTTAACTAAATGTATGAAAGAAATTGTAGTTTAGCATAGAGCTAACCACAGCACTCTCTTGCTCCCAATGTGTGGTTAAAAATACTATTTTATGTCTGTAAAGATGAAGAGCTGTCTAATTTAACTCTGACACTGATCTGTGAGGCAGCCCTAATTCTAAGTAGAAAAACTGAAGGTCAGAAACTCACAGAAGCCATTAATGAGTGCTTGCCAGACACCATGTAGACTATACAAAGCAGGTAGATGCTGGATTCTGTTCTGTGTCTCTTGCAGACCTGGTACAACATCAGCATCTAATAAATGTTCATCAAACTAAGAGTCAGTGGCAGATTCAGAAAAGAAGCCTCAGTAATTGATGATGGAACATGAGCTAGTTATGTGGGGAAAACTAACACTGACTCTTCTTCCATTGAACTAAAACACAATTCCACATCCTCTAAGGTCTTTTTTTTTTTTTTATAAAGATTTATTATGTGTAGTGTTCTGCCTGCATGTACACCTGCAGGCCAGAAGAGGGCACCGGATGTCATTACAAATGGTTGTGAGCTACCATGTGGCATCTGGGAACTGAACTCAGGACCTTTGGAAGAGCAGCCAGTGCTCTTAACTGCTGAGCCATCTCTCTAGCCCCCCCACCACTAAGGTCTTAAACTACAATTTAAAGCTTCTAGACCTCAATAGAGGATGGCTTCCTTATGATACCTGGGCAGAAATGTATTTCTAAATAAGACTCAAAAAGTGCTAAATGAAATACAAGACCACTAAGCTTGACTGCATTACAACAAAGGACTTTTATTTATACAGCAAAAAGACATCAAAAGCTAGAGAAAACGACAAGGCATTTTACTAGCGGAGCATGCTAAGTTAGGTGCTGGACCACACTACTACAGTCAGCGACATTGAGGCATCCCAGTGGAAATATGAGCAGGTGACTTGATAGCTTGGAACAAATGGTAACTGAACATATGAAAAAGCTCACTCAACCTCATTAGTAGTCGGGGAGATGTAGATGAGAGCCCAATAAGTTACCATTTTTCACTGATAAAATTGCCAAAAATGAAGAGATCAGAAAATGTCTGCTGTCATTGTGGGTGTGAGTCAGAGGGTTTGTTCATGCAGTGCTAGTATGGATGAAATTCATTACAAATAGGAGCAATTTATGAACTTGTGAAGACAAACGAAATAACTTAAAATTGATCTTAAATTTCAGGTGACCTAGCATATCCTCCTTCATCCTACCTAGGATTTAGCTAGAGGCCCTTCTGCATTTGTGGAAAAACAAAATTGGGCAAATGTCGTACCAGCATTATAATGTCAAAGCACTGACATAGCCCAGATTTCCATCAGCAAGAAAATAAATAGAGAACATGGGTGCAACAGCATGTTTTATTTATAGCACTGAAACCGTGGAACAGTGGGACTTAGTCTTAGCAATACTGAAAGAAATTGCTGAGTGCTGCATACAGCATGTCATTTTGTGGTGCTCGCAGATAAGCACATCTTTACATAAGTGGTAAAAGTGAAAAAGCTTTATCACAGATTGAGGACATCTGTCTCTTGTATAGGTTGCCCAGCATCTGTAAGTGCAAGTGTTATTAGCCAGATTCGATGCCACATGTGTTTAATCCCAGAATTTAGGAGGCAAGGCAGGCAGAGCTCTGTAAGTTTGAGGACAACCTGGTCTGTGCTGTGGATTCTAGGCCAGCCAGGGCTTCATAGTGAGATCTTTTCTCAAAAAAAGAAAGAAGGAAAAGATGTGTATGTGTGTCTGTCTGTCTGTCTGTCTAAGTCTTAGTTAAGGTTACTGTGATGAAACACCATGACCAAAACCAACTTGAGGAAAGGGTTACATAACCAAAATCAGAATCCACTGAAGGAAGCCAAGATGAGAATTCAAACCAGGCAGTTACTGGAGTCCAGAGCTGATGTAGAAGCCATGGAAGGGTGCTGCTTGCTGGATCACTCCTCATGGCTTACTCAGCCTGTTTTCTTAAAGAACCTGGGAGCACCAGTCAAGGGGTGGCCCCATCCACAATGGGCTAGGCCCTCCCACATCAATCACTAGTTAAGAAAATGCCCCACAAGCTTACCAACAGCCCCATTTTACGTAGGTATTTTCTCAGTTCCTTCCTGTTCCCTTATGTCAAGCTGATATAAAACTACCCAGCACACTATGTATATATATATATGTATTTTGTTTGATATATATCAAGTGTTGTCAACATCCTATTTCATAAAGGATTTAATTTGTACAACTTATAGACATCTAATTCTATTTATTTATAAATATCAAATATTGCTGAAGATTTTAGAATAGTGAATGTATACTTTATCCCACCGAAAGAAAAACAGAAAACAACCACCAAAAAAGAGAAAAACAAGAATTTCCATATCCTATTGGTTAAAATGTTAGCAAATATCAAAAGTCAGCAGTTGTAAGTGAATTTTTCTGTCCTGCCAGCCAGCTCCCAAGTCACGACACAGAGACTTATTATTAGTTACGAAAGTTTGGCCAGTAGCTTAGGCTTGTATTTAGCACTTATAACTTATATTACCCCACTTCTGTTGATCTGCGTGCTCCCCTGAGGCTCTCTTACCTGTACATACTGTCCATCCTGCTTTCCTGCTTCCTCTGTATCTCCAGCTGGCAACTCTCCCCTTCTTCCTGGTGTTCTTTCGGCCACAAACTCCCTGCCTAGCTATTGGACATTTAGCTTTTTATTAAACTAATCACAGTGAAATATCTTCACACAGTGTAACGGAATATTCCACAACAAGCAGTAATGGTTGAGGTCTTGGCATTTCTCAGTACTAACAAAGGCATCTCAATTGTTCACTAAAAACTAGCAATAAATCAAGGGTTCACACATCTTCCCATCTATATTGGTGATAAAAGCATACAGTTTGTTCATGATAAGTACCATAAACTGTGTTATTCCAGTAGTCTGTTAAGTAAGTAATAAACAACACACAGGAGGAAGTCTGGTGAAATAGAAATAGAATGCTCTATTGTAATATTGTTTGTGTCTCTTTTAAGAGCTTCAGGCTTGAGCTTGCCAATTAATCTTAGCCAATTACTGACTTAAAAGAGTTTAAATGTTACGGTGATGATGAATGGGTTTAAGTAGGCAATGCTGAGTGATTGAACCCACAGCTTTGTATTTGCTAAGCATGTAGCATCACTTGACCTACATGCCCAGACCAAGCATAGGTACTTTTGACCTGGTCTCTCCTAGTTTAAACAGGTGTGGAGACTAAGTACCAAAGTAAAATTAAAGAACCAGTACCCTAAAGCCATAAAGAAAAACCTAGGTACAAAAGTCATTACAACCATTCCCTTTCTTTAGCATGCCTTTTTTAAAAAAAATGTTAAAGTATGTAAGTCTACAGGCAGGAGAGATGGCTCAGCAGTAAAGAGTACTGCTCTTCTAGAGAACCAAATTCAGTTCCCAGCACCCATGTCAAGTGACTTCCAACCACCTGTAACTGCAGCTCCAGGGGAGCATGCTCCTCTGGCCTCTGACTTTTCCTGGGCACCTGCATTCATATGTACATGCCCATATTCAGACATGTGCGCATATAATTAAATAAATATATATATATGATAAAAACAAACCAGAAAAAGACAAACAGAAGAAAAAGAGCCAAAGAAAAAGCTCAAGAAGCACATATAAATGCAAAGATACACATATTCACACACACAGAAATCTCATAAAAAAATAAGACGGGAAATTATATATGTAATGGACATGTAAGCTTAAGAAGGAAGAAAAAACAGGTCTGGGCGAAACATGATGAGACAAGGACCCTCCAAAAATGCTACTGTGTTCCTGTTTTGTTGGCCGTCTACTGCTGGGCATGAGGACCGCCCTTAGACCAAGTGATACTACTTTGGAGAAAACTAACTTTTCCTCTGTGAGTGGCTCTCAATTGGAGATCACTTCCGGGTTAGGAATGGGGGCGTGTGTTCCCATCCCTCTCAGTGCTAGGACTCCATGTCTGCTAGATTTCTTAATTCTGCCTATAGCTGTCCTTCCCCCATGGCCTTGACTCTTAGCTGCTAGAGTATCTTCTGCTCCTGTTTGTTTCTGCTTGAAAACCTTGCCTTCCTCATCTGTCTCTTTGGCCTGCTTCTTGGGCTGTTCCAGTTGTGTTGTTTTGTTTTGTCACCTTCGCAGCCCAACATGGCACCTGCAGCGCCTTCTCCACACCCTCATCCTAACCTATTTTTAAAGTATGCCTAGCCTTTCATAGCCAGTATGTCCACTGCTTACAATCTTGTCAGGCCTTGTCAGGTTCTCAGGAACCCAGCTCTAAGGCACCAACAGCATCTACCATGGCTTGGTGCCCTTGCTTTAGTTTTTTTGTTTGTTTGTTTTTTGCCTCTTGTCTAAGTACCTAACCTCCCCACCCCACATAATACATAATGCTAACATTATCTCTTAGTAAATTGTTTTGCTTTGAATATGACTTAAAGCTCTCAGAAGCTGTTTATTTCTCTGGAGACTGAGAGAAATAGGGACTCAGCAAATGTATGCTGAATGGACCACACTATATATTCTGATTACAGTTTCTCCCAAAGAAATGTGTCCCGTGTAGTGTGTGCTCAGTGTCCTTGTGTGCATCATGTGATGGAGCGTGAGGCGCAGCTGTGGTGCCGTGTTGGTCATCAGGAAGGTTGTTGTGCATTCCTCCAGCCCTGGAGTTCAGACTTCCACCTGAAGTCAGATATATTTGCCTGGAGCTTGTCTCCCTCAGGTCTCTCACTAATACAGTAACTGCCACTGGTGAGGGGTGGGGATAAAACTGCACATGAAGGAAACAAGTTCTGTCTCTATTTTAGTATGTGCAGTAGGCCCCAGTACACATTCTAATGTCTTCAATGTAGCAAATTCAGTTTAGAATCCATTTTTTTAGATAGCATTCAGAAGAACAACCTTTAGAGTTCCTTTAGCATCATAGTTTCTTCTTCTCCTCTTCCTCCTCCTCCTCCTCC
>LOJH01048821.1:0-12967 GCA_001685095.1 Ellobius talpinus
CCTTGCAAAATGGCATTACTATTGCTAGCATTAAGGGGGGCCTTTTTTCTTTTCACTGTCAGGTCCTGAGTCACTTAGGAGTCTGGGGTGTGCCCACATGTTACCTAGTGAGGGTGCAGGGACCTGGATGAATGAGGACATGCTTCTTGAGAGGAAAGTGCTGAATCTGGGGCCGTGGAGGGGTTTAGGGTTTATTGTCCCATCTTGCTGCCTTTCCTTTCTGGTCTGCTAGAAATTGTATGAGGAACTTTCTTACAGATCTCAGTGCATCAGAAGCCAAGTAGATCCTATGAGGTATCAGTTTCTCTCAGGGACTGGAGGCAGCTCAGCTGATGGAAGTGTACAAGCATAATAATCTAACCTGCATTCAAGCCTCAACACCATGTTAAAAGCCAGGCTTAGTGCTTTGTGGTTGTAATTTCGGCGCTGAGGAGGCAGAGACAAGAGGATCCCTAGGGCTCTCTGTCTGGCCATCCTTGTCTGATCAGCAAGCCCCCAATCCCAGTGAGAGGCCTTGTCTCAAAATGATGAGCTGGAGGCTCCTGAGGAACAATACCTGAGGTTGACCCCTGGCCTCCACACACATACACAGACGATCACATATATACCTGTGGACCCCCACCCGCTACATACACAAATCTTACAATCAATGTGTGCCTTTTTTTGGAGGGAGGGGACATGTGGAGGTCAGAAGACAACTTGCAGGCGTCTATCTCTCCTACCGTGTGGGGCTCTGGATAATACTCAGGTTCTCAGCCTTGGTGGCAAGCACCCTTACCTGCTGAGCCATCTCGCCAGCCCACAGCTAGGGCTCTTAACTCCTGTGGTACATCCGGACTAGGGCCATATGAGGAAGAACTGTAGAAGCAAATGTCCAGTCTGACCCCTCCCAAGAGCAGAGCTCTCTGAGGTGAAGGTCTCAGAGCCAGTCCTTTTTCCTGCTGGGTTGTCTTAACTCTGAAACACGTTTCTCTGGTTTCAGGATCTGGCTCTAGTGTGGGCCAGATCTTAATTCATACACTGGAGTTTCTTTAGTTTTTAGTACAAAGAAACCTTGTCTACCATGCACAGGGGCCTCTCTGAGTTTGATTCCAAGCACCACAATTGATTAGTAAAAAAAATTTGCTTTCCCACCAGGCGGTGGTGGCGCACTCCTTTAACCCCAGCACTTGGGAGGTAGAGGCAGGTGGATCTCTGTGACTTTGAGGCCAGCCTGGTCTACAGAGAGACTTCCAGTACAGCCAGGACTACATAGAGAAACCCTGCCTCAAAAAACCAAAAAGGGGAAAAAAAGATTTAAAAAATTAGTTTTCCCCAGGCCTGGGAGCATCACTTTTAGTTCTGACAAAAGTGAAGCCCAAGAATATTCTTGCGAGTTGAGCCCTCACTTGTCCATTGTCCTCACCACACAGGGCCCCTGCCCTCTCCCTTGTCACCACAGGCCTCGCCATTTCATCTCCTGATAGTTGAGCCTCTGGTGGCTGAACTTGTCCATGATGAACTGTGAACTTCTAGCCACGTGTAGTGCCCTTGGGTACTTGGAAGGGGACACCTATCACAAGGAGCCAGATTGCTTAGGTAAGCGCTCGTCTGAGGAATCAGGTGGAAAATGCCATTGTTTGAGGTCTGGTGAATTCCTCAGGCTGTGTGTACGAAGAGCGAATGGGCAGGGGCAGCTTCTGTGACCTGGGGTCACAGGCGGGTGTTTTATTCTCTCTGAAGAGAGTGTGAAGGATCTGATCCGCTACTTGAGGCATGAGGACGAGACGAGAGACGTGCGCCAGCAACTGGGGGCCGCACAGATCCTGCAGAGTGATCTCCTGCCCATCCTCACCCAGCACCACGGCGATAAGCCCCTCTTCGATGCTGTTATCAGGTTCCTTCCTTGGCCTTTTGACTTCTGCCAAGTGCAACATCTGTTGGCAAGGAAACCTAATTCCTTCTTCCTTCCTTGTCTCCCAGGCTGATGGTGAATTTGACTCAGCCAGCCTTGCTCTGTTTTGGCAGCGTGCCTAAGGACCCCAGTGTGCGGCACCATTTCCTGCAGGTTCTAACTTACCTACAGGCCTACAAAGAGGTGAGGAGCTTCAGAGGCGCTGGGTCTGAGTTTGGAGAGGGATGAAGGGGAAGATGGGCACTACCACGCAGCTGTTCCCTGTTCAACAGGCCTTTGCCAGTGAGAAGGCTTTTGGAGTCCTCAGTGAAACCTTGTATGAGCTGCTGCAGCTGGTGAGTGAGTCTCTGCCCTACGCATCCCACAGGAGAGTATGCCTTCACCTCCCCAGGCAGAGGAAGGCGCTATGCCGGGGAAGGTCCTCAGCCCTTAGTGATACAGTAGTCCACTCCAGAGTTTCTAGCCACCTGGGGACGCGCTCGCGCGCATATCCCACTTTCTTTGCTTCCTTACTCCTTTTTTTTATTTTGTATGTATGCGTGTTTTGCTGGCATGTATGTATTTGTACTGTGTGTGTCGGGAAGGAGTCAGAAGGGGCATGGGAGCCCCAGGAACCGTAGCTGTGGATGGTTGGGAACCGCCATGTGGGTGCTGGGAGCTGACTACTGGTCCTCTGCAAGAGCAGCAACTGCTCTTAAGTGCTGAGCTGTTTCACCAGCCTCACGCCCCACCTGTTGAGGTTGAGTCTCCTGTAGCCCAGGCTGGCTTCACACTTCAGTTCACTGCTTCGCTATGTAGCTGAAGCTGGTTTTGAACTCATGGTCCTCCTACCTCTTCCTCCTGAGTGCTGGGATTATAGCCATGTACTACCATCCTCTGCCCCATAGTACTGGGGATTGAATATACCACTGAAATAGATCCCTAGCTTCTTTTCTTTCTTGTTTTTGAGGTGAGGTCTCGCTATACTGCCCAGGATAGTCTTGAACTCATTCTGTAACCTGGGCAGGCTTTGCACTTGCAGTCATTTTGCCCCAGTCTCCTGAGAAGCTGGGATTACAGACCTGTACCTCTGGGCTTGGTTCACTCTCTTCTTATTTTATTTTATTATATTTATTATTTGTTTGTTTATTTTGAGACAGTCTCACTTTGTAGCCCTGGTAGGCCTGGAACTCACAGATCCTTCCCCTGCCTCTGCCTCCTGAGTGCTGGGGTTAAAGACATGTGCCACCATTCCTGATTTTTCTTTTTGTTTTTAGAAATTGATTTAGTTATTAGTGTATGTTTATGTGTCTGTGTGTGCCATTTTTTTTCTCTTTTTGCCCAGGACTGGGAGAATCGGCAGGAAGAAGACAACTTGCTGATTGAACGGATCCTGCTGTTGGTCAGAAATATTCTCCATGTCCCAGCTGACCTTGAGCAGGAGAAGGTGAGGGTCTTGGGGCATCTGAGTTCTTGTGCTGTATAGGGTGAACTCTCCACTTCCAGGTTTTTCTGTCTTTTGTGTTGGGGACTTTTGGGGCAGTCATGGAGCTGAGCGTGTCCTTCCTCCCTCTCCACTGACTCAGAGGATCGATGACGATGCCAGCATCCATGACCGGCTTCTTTGGGCGATCCATCTCAGCGGCATGGACGACTTGCTCCTATTCCTGTCCAGCTCCTCTGCTGAGCAGCAGTGGAGTCTGCATGTGCTAGAGATTGTTTCCCTCATGTTCCGAGACCAGGTGAGCCCTGCATACTCTTCCGCTCCCTCCGTCCCTGTGCTTTCTGTCACCTGGCCTGTTGCTCTGGTAATAATGGGGAGGCAGGTAGTTGGTGCCCAGACTGTCTTCCATCTGAGGCCTGTCAACAGTTATGTATGTCTGTCCATGGTTCTCGTTCCTACTAGGAGTGAGCTAAGGCTTAAGAAATGCATGTCCTGATTCTGATTCTTATTCCTCGTTCCCAATCCAGATCCCTGAACAGCTAGCGAGAGTAGGGCAGGGACGCTTAGCTCAGGAGCGAAGCACAGATGTGGCGGAACTGGAGGTGCTGCGCCAGCAGGAGATGGCGGAGAAGAGAACTCGAGCCCTCCAGCGAGGCAACAGGTGGGTGGCGGCATGCTCTGCTGTGCCCTGGGTCACAGCCGCAAGCACCCAACATGGACAGCTTGAGGCTGGGGCTGCTTAATAATATTTTAAACGAACTCTCACAAAGCTGTTGACAGAAGAGAGTTGTTTCCACTTCGAGGGAACTGAGGATTCATTTTGGAACCTTTTTTTTTTTTTCCTTGAAGGCACTCTCGATTTGGGGGCTCCTACATTGTCAAGGGGCTGAAGTCAATTGGGGAGAGGGATGTCATCTTTCACAAAGGCCTTCACAATGTGAGTACACATAAGTACAGGGCAGAGACATTAGAGTTGCAAGACCTGAGGAAGGTTCTGTCCTCCAGCTCAGAGAGTTGGTGACCACAGTAGAGGTGGTGTATTGTGTTGTCTCCCCTGATGCCATCACCAGTACCAGAGGCAGACATTCTTCTAGGCATTTCTCCCAAGAAAACTTCACGCCGGTGCCTATAGAAAGAACTGCAAGGGATGGGGCAGTCAGAACTTACTCTAATGGTGCAACCCATACCCTCAGCTCCGAAACTACAGTTCAGATCTGGGGAAGCAGCCCCGGAGGGTGCCGAAGCGTCGCCAGGCCGCCCAGGAGCTATCCGTTCATCGCCGCTCTGCCCTCAACGTGAGACTCTTCCTCAGGGACTTCTGCTCTGAGTTCCTGGAGAACTGTTACAACCCACTCATGGGTGCGGTCAAGGTGAGAGCCCGGAAGGACGTCTAGGCAGTTAGGGGTAGAGCAGAGGGGTGATGTGGTCAGTGGTCGGCAAGGAGGACAGTCTGCCGAGGGGCCCGTGGAAGGCTGTGCTTGTGTGGACAGCGGAGGAAGTGGGCCTGACAAATGACAGAATATTATTCGCATGACTGAAAAGACAAGTTCTCGGTGGGACTGGATGGTTCACTGGCTGAAAACACTGCTGTTCCTGCAGAGAGCTGCATCCCAGATCAGGTTGCTTGATGCTGCCTGGAGCTGCGGCTTCAGAAGTTCTGATGTCCTCTTCTGGCTTCCGTGGACATTGGCAGTCTGTACACACCCACACAGAGATGTGTGGATTACAGAATAAAATGAATCTTTTCGAAAAAGAAGGCTCTGGAGCAATTTCCCCAGAGGAAAGGGAGGAGAAATGAACAGAGCTGAGGAGAACAAGAGGAAACTGGAAATTGTGGATCCTAGGAAACACTGTTGGTGTCCAGGGTCCAACCCCTCATGTCAGGCAAGAGCAGCTGAGAGGGAGTTAGAAGCCCTGAGGTCATGGCGGTCTCCTTCTTAGGATCACCTGCTTCGGGAGCGAGCCCAGCAGCACGATGAGACCTACTACATGTGGGCTTTAGCGTTCTTTATGGCCTTCAACCGAACTGCCTCCTTCCGCCCTGGCTTTGTCTCCGAGACCCTCAGTGTCCGTACCTTCCACTTCGTGGAGCAGAACCTCACCAACTACTACGAGATGATGCTGACTGACCGCAAGGAAGCCGCGTCCTGGGCACGCCGGTCAGTGGGAAGGCCATTGGGGATCACAGCGGATATGTTAGCCAGCTGGGAGGCTGACCACCAGAATCGTGCATAGTCATTTTTCCTATTTCAAGATTGAGGTGGTCAGGCTAGTGCAGGGACTGGTGGGTCTTCTCATTTTGGAGATTCTCTTGGGGAGGGGTTTGTCATTTACCTTTGCCAAAGCCTTAGTTGCCTCCGTCTTACCTGTTGCCCTCCACTCTGTCAGGATGCATCTGGCTCTAAAGGCCTATCAGGAGCTGCTGGCCACTGTGAATGAGATGGACATGTCCCCAGACGAGGCTGTGAGAGAGAGCAGCCGCATCATCAAAAGTGAGGCCTTCCCATTTCTTAACTGGAGTCTCATCCTTCCATGTCCCAGCGTCATCTCTCCTTTCCCAGTCCCTCTCATTCCTTCTCGTCCCCACTCCTAGACAACATCTTTTATATGATGGAGTATCGAGAGCTCTTCCTGGCGCTCTTCCGGAAATTCGATGAGAGGTACCACCCACGTTCATTCCTTCGTGACTTGGTGGAAACCACACACCTCTTCCTCAAGATGTTGGAGCAGTTCTGTCGGAGCCGTGGGAACCTGATGGTGCAGGTACTGGGCAGCTCCAGGATGTGGGAGGAGCTATGGGGAGGGTGAAGGTCAGAGGTTCATTGTATTGCCAGTGTGGAGTTGCCCATTAGGTTCATCTTTAACCTATTTCAAAAGAGGAAGGTAGAAGGCATAGTGAAAGACACGCCAATCTCTGCTGTGCATTCATGCATACAGTTTCACACACACACAAGTCCTCTAGTCCCCCCCTTTTTTTTGGTTTTTCAAGACGGCATTTCACTGTGTAGCCCTGACTATCCTGAAATTCACTTTGTATACCAGCCTGGCCCCCCAACTAACAGAGATCTGCCTCTGCCTCCCAAGTGCTGGGATTAAAGGCGTGCGCCACCACCGCCTGGCCAGGCTAGTCATCTATTAATTTCGGTTAGAATACACTCAAACAACTTATGTCAGTCTCTAGGTTCCTAAATTAAAATCGTGTCCAAAACTGATTAGTAGATGAAAAGCCAAAGACAGAAAGTCAACAAAATCTCCAGTGGATCTCTGTCTTAGATGCACAGAGATTCAGCCTGGTAAACATGTTTGTTTTTTAAACAGTTTTTGTCTGGGGCTGGTAAGACTGCTCAGCCGGTGAAGGCACTTACTGCTAAGCCTGGTGCCCTGCGTCAGAGCTCTTGGACTCATGATAGCAGGATAGAACCAGTTTCCCCAAGGTGTCCTCTGACTTCCATATGTTTGTCTGTCTCTCTCTCTCTCTGTCAGACACACATATAATAAAATAAAGTCAGAACTGGGACTGGAGAGATGGCTCAGTGGTTAAGAGCACTGGCTGCTCTTCAGAGAATCAGGATTCAATTCCCAGCACCCACATGGAAGCTCACTCCAGTTCCAGAGCATCTGGCACGCTCACACAGACATACATGCAGGTAGAACACCAGTGAACATAAAATAAAAATAAATCATAAAGTATCAGAACTGAGCTACAGATGTGGCTCAGCTATTAAGAGCACTTGCAGTCATTGCAGAAGACCCAGGCTTGGTTCCCAGGGCCATGTGCAGGCTCAACCATTTGTAACTTCAGTTCCAGGGTACCCAGCACCCTACAGGGCACCAGTCACATATGCTGTGTATGTATATATGATAAGAAACATATACAATAGCGAAACACTCATGCACATAAATATTAAAGAAATTAAGGCTGGAAAGATGACTCAGTGGCCAAGAGCACTGTCTGGACTTGCCGAGGACCCAGGTTCAGTTCCTGGACACACAAGGAAGCTCACAGTGCTCTATAACTCTAGTTCATGGGGTTACTCAAGTCCTCTTCAGACCTCTGCAAGTGCTGCACACATGGGGTGCACATACATACCTGCTGATAGAGCACTTAGACACATAAAATAAAACCTCTTTTTTTAAAAATCCTGCCAGAACTGTACTTGAAAGGCAAAAGAATGAAGAAGACTTTGCCAAAAGTAATTTTTGCACTGTGGACTCTGAGCATTAGTAGTTTGTCCTCTGCTCGGTGTTGTCTGTGTGGCAACTGCTATGCTAAAGCCCATTTGCATTGTTCCTGTGCCTAAGGAACTGTACCTTACTCACCGTAAGAGCATTCAGAGATACACAGAGTTAAACAATTCATGCCGGTCTCACTGGCCGTCCATATTCAAGCCCTGGCCTCCTGGCCCCCAGAGCCCATGCTCCTCATGCCTTTGATTGCAAAGTCCTTGAGTCGAGCATAATCCTCAGGGATTCCCACCCATCTGTCCTGTTTGACTTTTTGGGGGTGGGGGATTGAGACAGAGTCTCACCATGTAGCCCTGGCAGGCCTAGAACTGACTGTGTAGACCAACCTGATCTCAAACTCATAGAAATCTGCCTCCTGAGTGCTGGGACTAAAGTCCTGGTTTCCACCTTACCCGTGCAGTGGGCCGTTCACAGCTGTGACTGTCACATGACCCGTGCAGTGGGCCATTCACAGCCGTGACTGTCACATGACCCGTGCAGTGGGCCTTTCACAACCGTGACTCTCACATGACCTGTGCAGTGGGCCGTTCACAGCCGTGACTCTCACATGACCCGTGCAGTGGGCCGTTCACAGCCGTGACTCTCACATGACCCGTTCAGTGAGCCGTTCACAGCCGTGACTCTCACATGACCCGTGCAGTGGACTGTTCACAGCCGTGACTCTCAGGAGCAAAGTGCAAAGTTCAGGTGTTGACTCACACTCCTGGTCTTCAAAAAGGAAAGTTTCTAGGCTTTCTTTCTACATGCTTTGCCTTTTACATTTATTTATTTGTGTGTATGTGTGGGGGAGCACGTGCCATGGCACATATGTGGAGGTCAAAGGCAAACATGGAATCAGTTCTGTTCCTCCAGCACTGAGTCTAGTCGTCAGGCTGACTGGAAGCACTGTTACCCGCTGGGCCATTCTGTGCCTCCTCCACACTTTGCACGTGTTTTCCACTTGTGTGTCCATCCCTACAGCAACTCTCTGCTCTGTAAACGTCTTCAGGTCTTTCTCGGCTGACAAGATAGTCAGTTGGTAAAGGCCCTTGCCACCAGGCCTAACAAGTGGAGTTTGATTGTCTGGATCCACATGTCAAAAGAGAAAACTGACTCACACAGGTTTTTCTCTGTTCTGCTCTCATGCCAGCACACACGCATCCCCGTGAACACACAAAATCAAAGAATTGTGGTTTTGTTTTTAATTTAAAAAGACATCTTTGGCCTGGTCAGATGGCTCAGTGGTTAAGAGCTCTGCCTGTTCTCCCAAAGGTCCTGAGTTCAATTCCCAGCAACCACATGGTGGCTCACAGCCATCTGTAATGAGATCTGGTGCCCTTTTCTGGATAGCAGGCACACATGTAGGCAAAACACTGTATATATATTAAATAAATGAGATCTTTTTTAAAAAAAAAAAAGACATTGCCATGCCAGGCATGGTGGCGCATGCCTTTAATCCCAGCGCTTGGGAGGCAGAGACAGGCGGATCTCTGTGAGTTTGAGGCCAGCCTTGTTTACAGAGAGAGTTCCAGGACAGGCTCCAAAGCTACAGAGAAACCATCTTGAAAAAACAAAACAAAAGACATTGCCTCTTTTGGCAAGCAAAGGAAATGGGCATTTTGTGCTCATCCTCATCATAGCTCCTAACGCCTTGAACAGATGGCATTTCCTCTTGACTTGCTTGTTTCTTCTGGAGGACAAGGAAGTAGTGTCCATTGCTGCTCCCCATGTCCTCTGCTTGCACTCCACTTCTGTAACACTGAGGGTAGAGATTTCTGTGACTCTTCTGCTGTTACTAAACAGTTCTTTCCCCTTAGAACAAAAGGAAAAAGAGAAAAAAGAAAAAGAAGGTTCAAGATCAAGGTGTTGCTTCTGGTAATGTCTCAGCTGGTCCTGGGGAGCTGGAGGCCACGTGGCCAGCCCTGGAAGAGCAACTGCTTCGGTATGCCCAGGTCGGTAGTTAGAGAAGACCTATCCTTTGTGCGGACGGTACTCTGGTAGACAGCCTGGGCTTCCTCCAGCGCTGCTCCCATGGCGGTGTCTGTCTGTAGGATCCTGAGCTCAGTGTAGACTCCGTTGTTCCCTTTGATGCGGCCTCAGAGGTGCCATTGGAAGAGCAGCGGGTCGACGCCATGGTGAGGATCCAAGACTGCCTTCTGGCTGGCCAGGCCCCACAAGCCCTGGCCCTCCTGCGGTCTGCCCGGTAAGAACCCTGTGTCCCCATCTTCCTGGGCTCTGAGGGAATGGGGCAGCCTTATTTAATGTGCATTGGTGTTTTGCCATGGGGGTCAGATTCCCTGGAACGGGAACTACAGACAGCTCTGAGCTGCCATGTGGATGCCAGGAATTGAACCCAGGTCCTCTGAAGAGTAGTCAGTGCTCTTAACCACTGAGCCACCTCTCCTCCCTGAGTATTTTGTTTTTGGAAGTGTCAGTAAACACAGTTAACTGAGGAAGAAATAAATGCAATTCTACCAGCCAAGGTTAGCTGTGGGTAGCATGTTGATAATTGACCTTAGTGTCTTCTGTGTAGAGCTACTGTATGTACACCTACAGACATGACTACCGTGTTCCTCGCTTGAGTAGTCTTTTTCACTTCTCTCTCGATATGTATATTGGGTTTATTTTGTTTTATGTGTGTGAGCATTTTGCCTGAATGTATGTATATGTGCCACATTTGTTCCTGTTTGCCTGTGGATGTCAGAAAAGGATTTCAGATCCTCTGGACCTGGGGTTACAGATGGTTATGAGCTGCCATATGGGTGCTGGGAGCTGAACTCAGGTCTTCTCCCAGAGCAGCATGCCTTGTGAGAAAAATTCCCTAGCCCGTCTCATCACTGAGGTCGCAATTCACGTTCTCTCTTCGTTTGACAAAGGGACACACTTTCCCTACCCGTCCTAACCGCAACTCCAGTTTCTTGTGCTCAAAGCCTTGTCTGTCTGTCTCCAGGGAGGTGTGGCCTGAAGGAAGCGTGTTTGGCTCTCCACTCATTTCCCCAGGGGAAGAAATGCAGTTGCTGAAACAAATCCTGGCTGTGCCCCTTCCAAGTGAGTCTCCTTCCCTTCCTGTCTCTTCCAGCTGTGCCCTGCACCAGCATGGCAGAAACCCAGTAACCCTCACTCTTTGTCCAGGGCAGCAGGAGCCGATAGAAGGAGATGCAGAGGAGGAAGAGGAGGAGGAGGAGGAAGAGGAGTTGCAGGTGGTCCAGGTGTCGGAAAAAGAGTTTAACTTTCTGGACTACCTGAAACGGTGCGGCCTGAGAGGACTGTTGGGCCCTGCGAGGCTGAGCTGGCTGTCCGACGCTGAATAACTTCCCTCCGTGTTTTGGTGCAGCTTTGCATGCTCAACCATTGTGCGAGCCTACATGCTTCTGCTGCGGAGCTACCGGCAGAACAGCGCTCACACCAACCACTGTGTTGCCAAGATGCTGCACCGGCTGGCCCATGACCTGGGAATGGAAGCCCTGCTTTTCCAGCTCTCCTTGTTCTGCCTCTTTAATCGGCTGCTGAGTGACCCAGCTGCTGGAGCCTACAAAGTGAGGGCTGGCGAGGGGTGGCACATGTGGGATGTGGGTGATTCTCGAGAAAAGGAGGCATGGGGCGGAGAGATCCTCATCCACACAGTGAAGAGGTCAGCAGGCAGGTTGAGGGAGCAGCACAGAGGAGAGAGGAGAGGCAGAGAGAAGGAAGAGGCAAGCTGGGAACGGGTAGAGAAACGGGGCCAGGTCGGCAAATTCATTTGGGCTGAGGTGCCATCACAGCTTTTCTTTCTTACAGGAGCTGGTGACTTTTGCCAAATACATCCTTGGCAAGTTCTTCACATTGGCTGCAGTCAACCAAAAAGCTTTTGTAGAGCTGCTGTTCTGGAAGAACACTGCGGTGGTTCGAGAGATGACTCAGGGATATGGCTCCCTGGACACTGGGTGAGTGTGGGCCTGGGGAGGTGCTGGGGGCTGAGGAGGGTGGCGCTGCCATCATGTGATCTAATGTTTCTCCTTTTGGAAGGGAGGGAGGAGGCCCATGAGGTGAATGCTGTTCTTGAGGTTACCCAAGCCAGGAATAAGACTGGACCTAAGTCTGCCACCTTCAGTTTCCTTCTCTGTCAGCAGCCTTCACAGGTGGCTGCTGATGACAATGGGGTGGTCCCCAGAGAGTCCATCTGTGCTTTCTTAAAATGTGCAGGGAGTCAGGCTGGGGTGGTAGCCATGACTGTGATCCCAGCACTGAGGAGACCGAGGCAGCAAGAGGAGAGAGTAAAGGTCTACTCTGGGTCGCATGAGACCTTGTCTAAAACAAGACGGCTTCACAGAAATGGCTGTCCTCTTGTCCTTATCTCTGGTCTCACTGTTCTTTTTCCCATTTTGCTCTTAGTCCTGATTCTGTACTCCCAGAATCTGAAATCTCCTGATTTTGGCCTTTGAATTCTTATGCAGGAGAGCAAAGGCCTCTGCTTCCTGCCTTTTTGCGTCCCCTGCTTTACCCTTTGTTCTTGGCTGATGAGGGAGCGCTTCAGACTTGTCTCTAAACCAGTGGCCTGCGTGCACCTGTTCCTCTTTCACCATTCATGTCTTTCAGCCACAGAGCCGCTGCGTGGAGCGCTGAGGAAGAGGCCCAGCTTCAGGAACTGTACCTCGCCCATAAGGATGTGGAAGGTGAGAGGCTTTGAGGTCTCGGGAGCCTGAGGAGGGCAGCCTAGGCCCTCAGACTCCTTCATACTGCCCCGTTGCTTCTCCTTCACAGGCCAAGATGTGGTGGAAACCATCCTCGCACATCTGAAAACTCGAACACGAAAGCAGGTCATCCACCATCTGGTGCGGATGGGCCTGGCCGACAGTGTCAAGGACTTCCAAAGGTAAGGCCCTTGCTCTGGAGGGAGTGGAGGTCAGGAACCCTGTTTGTCCGAAGCCTCCCCCAGCACTGACACCTGCCTGAACAGGAAAGGGACCCGGATTGTCTTGTGGACAGAGGAGCAGGAGCTGGAACTGCAGCGGCTCTTCGAGGAGTTCCGGGATTCTGACGGTGCGTGGGGGAGATAGATGCTCAGGAACTGTGGAGCTGAGAGCCAAGCTGCCCTCTTCCCCACTGCCTCTCACTCCTACGGAAGCTTTGTCCCGCCCTTCTGCTCCCTTGCCACATCTGTGTCCCTTGGAGTGACCTAAGCTGGCCTTTGATTCCCACTGCTCAGTCCTTCCCAGCTGCTCTAGAGCATCCAAACACACTCTCTCTACAGATGTTCTTGGTCATATCATGAAAAACATCACAGCCAGACGTTCTCGGGCTCGAATAGTGGATAAACTACTGGCCATGGGGTTAGTGTCTGAGCGGCGGCAACTATACAAGAAACGAAGAAAGAAGTTGGAGCCCTCTTCCATGGTAACCATCGTTCGTCCGTCCTTCCTTCCTTTCCCTTCCCTTCCCTCCCCTCC